>JANTQJ010000656.1:0-12192 GCA_032989685.1 Arthroderma sp. PD_2
CCGAGTCCACAGACGCGATGGCAGACAGTGCGGTAGATGGGTCATATAGAAGTGAACGGAGCTGCTCATCTAGCTGGCCCTTTGCGGGGTATGCCCTGGATTGTATCAGACAGAAGGATGTAAGGAGGTCGATCACATTCTTAATCTTCCTGGAACAATGAGCACGAGCATAGCAAATCAGAGCAGTCCCATAATTTTCAGATGCTTCCGCCACTTGATCACCATATCGCTGAGGAAAATATTAATTTTAGTTCATTGCCCAATCGGAAGTAACATGTAATAAACTGGGATTCAAGGGGTGAAACATACCTCTGAGACTCTCCTACCTTCGTCACTAAAGCCCACCTCTGCACATAGTACCACAGCCTTGTCCATTTTATCGGCTGTATCTAGAGACACTTTATCCATCAACTCTCTAACCTTGGTTCTCATTACCTCCTGGTCGTCGAGGCGACTCAGCATCTCTAAGGAAAGCTCCCATCCTTCTCTAGCGCCACGATCCCCAAGACGATCCCGCAAAAAGACACCATTGGCGTAGTTGATAAGGATGTCATCCTTTTGGAGAGGTTTTTCAGGTTGTCCATAGCTGAGGACCATAAGGTCGCTTTCATTAAAACCCCGCATTGGCTCAGATCCTACTGATGCAGAAAGCCAACCGCCGAAATTCGCGACCTCAGCTGTCGCAGCACTCACAGCGAGAGACCAAGTCTGCAAGAGCCTAAGTACGCTTTCGACGTTCCCTTCGCATAGAGAGGCCAGGCCAACTTCACAAGGGCTCGACGAGTTGATTTGGAAGCCGTCAGAGCCCAAGGTATCAGTAACTGAACTGTATGCATGATCAAGTCGTCGTAGATATGACTCCTCTGTATTGGAGTCGACTGCTCGTGGTGCCTGAGAGCGACGCTTTGTCGACGCTTTTCTCTTTCCACCCACTGAAATATCGCTATCATCATCGCCATCCCACCATGCGGTGAGGAAGATGGTGGCTTCTAGCCAATCCTCTGAGCGATTTAATATGTTCTCTGCATCCCCTGACATGATACTGTACATGGCTTTGATGTTTTGGTAGACAGACCACGGTATTCGGCTTTCTGCCATGCGCGCGCTGTGGCTAAATGACATAGAATCTGGACGTTGACGCGAGATACCGAAATGTGAAGCGACAAAGGATCCATCATCGTCGTCCTCGGGGAACTGTGCGTGGCCACCACTCTCGGCCATGTCTTCAAGATCCAGAATTGCAGCGTTGAGTTGTTTCCTAAATATCGTCCATTCTACCCCCTTGATATCCCAATCTTCACGCTGAACAGCCGGGCATGTTTTAAGAAGTTGAAGCGCTTTATTCACACACTGCTGGATATTTTGTAACTGCGACCCATGATACCCTGGCTGCTCGTATCCGTCTTCCATGGCAGTCCTAGCATGTTTAAAGTCTGCTTCGCTCAAGAGTACAATCGCATCATCAAATTTGGCGCGTATCACAGCCTTGAGGATGACGTTCCAGAACATAGGAGAGGCAGTTGGGTTGGGTTGAACGTCCTGCAACATATTCAAACGAATGGTCTCCGGGTTGTGGTGTCTCCATAGCCACGTAAATAGCACCTTAGGTATGGGTATTTTTGGTAGAGGCTCATCTCTCATCACTAGATCGCGGAACACACTACGAGACGGTTTGGACTCCTTAAGTTTAGAGTTGAGTAACGGAGGGTGGTGAAGTTGTAGTAGCAATGAGCTTAAGAATACAGCCTTCATAATAGCTGGCGAAGATTCCCCAGGTCCGATCCCCTCAATTTGAGGAACGCCGTCTTTTTCTTCCATTGAGCTTGGTGAATATCTCTGCCACAAAGACGAGAGCTCTTCAGACACAGCTGAAAGAGTTGAGTCGACGATGTCATCATCTGAATTGCGATCGCGGACTTGGTCATACATGCGACATATAGCGTCCTCCATACCCAGCAACAGCTCGCTCGGTTCGTTCACTGAAGCTAAACTCGCCCTTGCGGCAAGGTCCTTAACGATTGAGGGAAAATTGGAGTCCTTCTTCTGTTTGGGAGGTTGGTCGTCACCTGGAGGAGCCGATTGAATCCAGCTTTCATCGAGTTTTGCACGCTTCGCACTAGTTGGATTCGAGTAGATCAATGGTTTTCGCAATAGCCGGGAATGTTGGGGTTTGGATGCCGGCGGAAAAAGAGAGTTGCTGAAAGGGCCACCATCCTTACTTGGTGACCATCCCATTCCATTTTCTTCGGGTTCGCGTCCATTCGTAGCAACAGGTTCATCGTCTTGGGACATTGGTATGTGTCGGCTTGAATCGAATGGACCTCTAGTTCCTTTACCCTTGCTGAGTATAGATCTAAATTCGCCGCGAAGGGGGGACTTGACCGGCCTTTGCGACAGATAGCTGGAGGAAGGAGAATCGAGCTCTCTCAGAAAATTGGATGAGGTAGTAGAGAAGGACAAAAGATCACGGTCTGCGTCGGACTTGGTTGACTGGTCGAACCGGCTGTCGGAGAAGTTCAAAGATCGTCGGGTCCCTGCCTGTGAGCCAAACACAGAAGACGGCGGAGGTCCCGCGGGTGTAAACGATGCGGCTGATGAAGGTGGTACTCCGGCTGGTGTCGTAGACATGTTCGAGCTAATACTCCGAGACTTGCCCGGCGTTGATAAAGCACCTGGGCTGTAAGGAGTAGTAAACGCCATCTTGAAGGAGCTATGTTAGAGAACGCGGCCACAACGAATTCGAAAGCGTGGCAGATATTAGATAGACGCGTATGAAGCTGTGCCGCCGCAAACCTTCCCCTGGTACCAGTTCAGCAGATAGCCGGAGAAATGGATTGCGACTAAACGCTTCGTGAATTGCAGCTCGACAGAGACGTTTGAAGGCAAGTTTGATATATCAATTCTAACCTTCAAAAAAGGATGTTTACCTAACTCGGCCCAAGCTCGTTATGGAAATAAGTTTATCCGATTGGATCACGTGCCAAGTATTGGTCATCAATGAATACGAGTACATTTCCCCTTTTGTAAAAGTTGCCAATGAGCGCGATGATCAGATATTCACAGCCTCGATATAAAAGGCCGATCGAAGGGGCAGCCGAGACGGCTTTACCGTAGTTTTCTTTGCCAGTCGACTATATAATTGGACTGGATCTCTTGGCTGTGCAGCGACCGCACTTTGTTCGTATATTTTGATACAGAATAGCAACTTAGCGGGGATTCATGGGGCCAGCATTGTTACTAGCTAGTTACCCAGATGCCAATCATACAGCCCCATCTTGAAGCAGCTGAGATATAAAAAAGCCATGACCCGCCAGGTTCCGTCTCTTTTTTGATGGAACTTGAGCACTTTTTCATTTTCTTGTTGCATGTATTGGGCATAGACCTATCGTTTGAGCAAAGATGGCATCCGCCAAACTACCAGACGCCGAGTCATCCAAGGCTCACGACTACACATCTGAGGCTGTCTCTATTGATACCCAACTTTCGGCACCTGGCAACCTAGGCCCGGACGATGGCCATCGTATCTTCGATGTATACAACACGACATCTTTCACGAACTACAAAATTTCTCAGCCTGACGACAAGGCCACTCTTTACTACGTCAGAGCATCCTCGTTCACACCTGGGAAGCCAGATATTACGTTTCACGTTGGAGAGAGGGGAGGCCCAATCGTGGGGGTTTCCAAATTCCTCATGTTCTCTTCACAGTCAAAGGTCGGCCTCGGAGATCCAGCGGACACTCTTAGCGTGGTCTGGGAAGATTTGATAAAGGAGAGTATAGACCATTCGAAGTACCGCTTCGAAATGACAGTGGCCGGGACGAGAAGAAGCTTCCTCTGGAAAAGAACGCGCAGCATCGGGGTTGAAGGGTCTGTTCCGAACAAGCTTAGCGAATCCAATTTCAAACTACTCGACGAACGAACTGGCGAGCTGCTCGGAATCTATTCTACCAGCGGCATTATGAGCATTAAGAAACATGGCAAGTTTCAACTTAACAAGAATTATGGCCCCGAATTTGATAAAATGTTTCTCCTCACCGGTATGACCTTGCTCGAAAGATTGCGACGCCGAAAGCATGCCAGAAGCGGCGGCGGAGGAGGTGGTGGCGGAGGAGGCTAGGTGGACTGGAAATGCTTTTGAATAGTATTATACCCTTTTTCCTCACAGAGGCCTAGTGGAAGGTGATTTGTGTGTGACTCCTAAGCCTTGCAGTTTTTTCTGTTATGACTTCGTGCTGGATACTAAATCTTCTTTCTTCTGGTTCAAAATACTCAGCATGTGCTTCTCGTGTTCAGATATTGGCCTATGTTGCCTGGTCGAATATATGTTGGGTCGTTACTACTTCACGTATTGCGGTTGTAATAATGGACAACCTGGTCCTGCTCACGGAAAGCCTCTACCACCGCATAACAATAACATATATTTTCCCGTCTGTATATTTCAACCCTCTCTCTTCTCTTCTACAACCACATCGCTTAGTCGAGGACGCTCGTTTTGCTGGTCTCTTTCGCCTAGTTTCGACGGAGAAGTTATATTATCAGGATTGCATCTTATATCAGGATTGCATCTTATAAGTCGACCTTCGCTTCTCTGACCATCCTTTTGTCCAGCCTCTCATTTCCAAAATCGTGGCTCTATCAGGCCATGTTTTTCTATCCACTCATCGCTCTTCTTGCCATCCTTGCAGGCATAGGCAGCTGGACCAGACAGGCGCAACTTTGGCAGAAATTGAAGGCTGAATCCGAAGGTCGCGGAACAACCGCAGTAAGTAGAAACCTCAAGCTCGTCCATTTGCCGCCTATGGTTGTTATCTTGATCTTGAACTCTCAAATCTGAGCGTAAAAGGTGCTCACCTAAGGCTCTTCTTTCCGCATTGCAAAGGTCAACCAGGCCGCAGACGTTACGGTATCAGCTATTAGAAACCCTTCTATAGTGCCTTTGGTTATTCATCCGTAAGTGCTATGGCGTCAATCTGCGGAGGACTAATTATTAGTTATTGATGGCTACGTCAAGCTAACTTGTTCCACTCAGCCCATTCGACGAGAAAAATAGCACATGCCGAGCCCAAGCGATTACACATTCTTTCGTCCCAGTTTCGACCTTCTGGGACGGGGGCCCGACAAGGGCTGTTGTTGGTGCTAAATCTGAGGTCATCGAATGCAGCCCAGATGAATCACCAGTGACTCGTACTATATTCATGAGTCTCGGGAATCAGACATAGCTCTTTGTGTTGTTGCCCAGTGATTCCTACTGTTGGTATCTAACAGGGCTAGCAAATGTTGTTCAGGGTGTTGTTTTGACCCTTTATCGATTTTCATTCGGCCAAGTCTCTCTTTACTTCTCCGGCTTTCATTGATCAAGGAGTTCGTGACATCCAGGTGATTGAGAAAACTGGGCTAGGGTTGGAGAGCCTGGAGTTCAACATTCTTTTCTCCTTTACTTTAATTCAATGATATTGTAATTCTATTCCACTCTTTGTCACACTGTGCTGTTTGTACTGGTAAATTCGCCTCTCACGCTTGAAATAAGGAAGAGCATTGGGAAGGCTATATCGTCTATACAACTCAAATTATATATCTAGATAGTTGAGAGTAAAGATAGGTTAAAAGAGGCCATTACTTAAAGCCTCGTATTTCCTTCAGCCCTGTTAACCAAGACATATCGATACCTTGCCTTGCCCTCATGCATATCCACCAACGCTTGGTTCACATTGTCCATTGGACGCTCTTGTACCCAAGGAAGTACTCTTTGCTCGTTGGCAAGCTTCAGCATAGCCCTTATCTCCTCCGTAGAGCCGATAGCGGATGCACTGATCTTCAACCCCTTCCCCATCATCACCCCAACCCTAAACGCCGGGAAAGGATCCTCCGGCGCGCCGACCTGGATAAATTCACCACCACGTTTAAGCAAGCGGAGATACTTTTCAATGGGCATATTGCCCGACGAAACCGTGCAGATAATCAAGTCGAGAGTCCGTGAATGTGCTCTTGCCCAGTTCTTTTCTTCATCGGTGGCGATAAAAACATCCGCGCCTAACCCGCCCAACGCATCTGATTTCTTTGAGCCCGTTCGTGAGATGGCGACAATTTTGTCGCATTTCATAGCTTTGGCAAAGAGAAGCCCCATATGACCTAAACCCCCAATTCCAATGATACCAACAGACTTCCCCGGTCCGGCGCCGCCTCGAAGCAACGGCGAGAAAACAGTCGTGCCTCCACACAGTAAAGGGGCGGCAATCGCACTGGGAAGACCATCCGGGATTTTAAACACGAACCATGCCGGGCCCCTCCAGTAATCTGCATAACCACCATACGATTTACTCCCGTCTAGGTATTTGCCGTTGTATGTTCCAGTCATACGCTGGCAATAGTTATCCAAACCAGACGAACATTCCTCACAATCCACACGAAGACATGACCCTGACTGCGCACCGACACCAACCCGATCCCCGGCCCTTAGCTCCCGGGAAGGGGATTCAAGCTTAGCTACGTCTGGACCAACTCGGACAATATGCCCTATTATCTCATGTCCGACTACACAAGGATAATTCGTTGGTCCCCATCCGGAGCGGAGGGTGTGGATGTCCGAGCCACAGATACCGCAATGCGAGATGGCGATATCGACATCAGTCCCAGCGAAAGTCTTGGGTTCATATGTAGTGTATGTCAAAGGAGATGTTGCTGATGAGCTGACCCAGCCTTTGAAAGTGATATCTTGCATTTTTCCTTCTGCTGATCGGGGTGGTAAATGAAAGATCTGACAAGTGATCTGGAAAGTGAGTATATTCTTGAGCCTCAAGAAACGAACGTTGGAGTGCTAAAAAAATTTGAGAAGATCTGTCTAGCAGCAAAACTAGAGAAGAGATAGGCATATATATCTTTATATATGCGGGCCAGACCCAGCAAGCATAAGTCTTGCCATAGGCCGCCTCCATCGTGGAGAACGAAGCAGGTTGATCACTTCACAGTCTTTCTTGAGGAAGTCAACTTTTTTGCCGAGGTTGCGACGAAACTTAGACTTTGCTGACTAACCGCGCAAAAGTATGACGTAAGCGACAAACCTCCGAAGCTGCTTTTGATATCGCAATTTCAATGCTATATACAATCAATGGGACAGATGGTTGATCTTCTTGGTTGGAGACTCCATATACTGCTAATAACACTCGTGTCAATGCCACATACACCAAAATATTAACATCCAGCTATAAATATGGAAATGGACCCAGCCCTAGTTGAGTGGTCGAATAATAGACTATTAGATCACGATGCAAAGGATAATGGATCCTCTCATTTTGAACAAACAGGGGAACATGGTCAAGTCTACCTAGGATCTGAAGAGATTGGCTCATCGTCGTCTTCAGAAGAGGATTCGCCGTAAGCCTTCACGCTGTCCACGCTCGTTAATAAAACTATGCTAACCTCAGACATAGCGAAGAGCATATGCTTGATGACGACGATAATCAGTTTTACGACGACGACGCTGTCATGTCAAGGATTGCTCGGAAAGGGAATAAGTCGCGTTATTCTTCCCGCAGGTACGACGATGATGCGGTGGCAACCAGAGGACCTAAGCGCGGACCACTGAAGCCAGTAGAACCGAGTCCAGAGTTCAAGAATTTACAATCTGAAGCTACCTCTGCTTTTATTGATGCGGACTACGACCGCGCCCTTGTTTTGGTTAAACAGGCCATCCGTCTGAACCCTGAGATTTTTCAAGCTCATATCTTACTTTCAGAAATCTTCCTAGCTCAGGGTCAAAAAAAGAAGGCGTTGTTTGCACTTTTTACAGGCGCTCATACTCGAAGGAATCCGGAAGTATGGCTTGAGGTTGCTAACCTGATTTTAGAGAGAGCCGATGAGGATCGGGCCGCCGCTTTGGACGATGTTCTTTATTGCTACAGTCGTGTGATTGACATCGATCAGAAACGATATGACATACGCTTTGAACGAGCTGCAATAAACGAAGAATTAGGGTACAAGGGAAAAGCCGCACAAGAATATGAGAAAATTCTTGAAGCCCTTCCCCATAACACGAGTGCGCTCCGCCCTCTTGCGGCGCTTTACATAGAACTAGGCGACATTGGGAAAGCCAAATCCCAGTACGAAAACTGTATATCTTATTACATGAATCTCAACCTGGAGGAAGTTGAAGAGTTCAATTGGTCAGATGTGAACATTTATGTCGAGCTATTCTCATATGACCATAACTACCAGGCGGGCATATCGTCGCTAAAAGCTTTGGCTAGATGGCTTCTGGGCCGTAAATCGGATTCCGGCTGGGATTTGGTCGATGACGATCGTGAGTGGGACGCAGAGGACTACCCACGTCGGGCCACGACACCTTGGTTTATTCAGGGTCAATACCCCGCGGAATCATATGGCATTGGACTGCCGCTTGAACTACGGATAAAGCTTGGGGTCTATCGCCTGAAAATGGGATATAAGGATGAGGCGTTGGTATATATATATCCCTTACTGTTCAAATGTCAAAGTCGAAGCTAACATCGAACCTAGTTCCATTTCCATTGGCTGGAACCAGAAGATAACGCACCGGGTGCAAAGCTGTTTGATTATGGTGATTTGTTCAGAGAAGCAGCTGATGCTATAAAGGACAGCCAACTCTATGAAGACGCCCTTCGGTTTTACATCCCCCTTCAACATGTTCAGAACTTCGCGAATACTAGTCTTTTTTTGGCCATGGCCGAGTGTTATGACGCTTGCGGAAACGAAGAAGAAGCCGAGAGATGCTATCTAACGGTGGCAGAATATGACAAAATGAATATAGAGGCACGGACTAAATTAGCCAAGTTTTATGAGAAAATGGGCATGACGGAACAAGCTCTCAAGTACGTGACTGAGGCGGCGGATATCGGTCGAGAAGAAGCAATGTCACGTCGAAAGCCCAGATTTGGGCCAAACATAAGACAGCTAGCAAGTTATTTTCGAGCTGCAGAAGATGAACTTTCAGTAACAAGGGGCGGAATGCTTTCTGTTGGACGCTATGCTTCCACTGAAGCAGGGGCTCCCACCAGTCTTATCACATCCTCCACTACTAACTTACCAAGAGAACTCAGAGTGCCAGAAACGGTCCCGTTGCAGCCAGACGGCGAAAATGTGCGGTATCTATACACGAAGATGTTGGAATTGCAGCCATATATGCGCGAGGGACGAAAAGATGCCACGGAAGACTGGCTTGACATTGCCTATGCTTTATTATGGGACTTTCGGTCCAACAGAGTGTTTTTCCCGCTACAAAAGAGAATGACATTTTTAGGCTATTCTCGGGAAGCACAGCGTAAGGCGGGAAGATTGAAGTCAACAACGCTTCTGGACGAACTACAAGAGATTTCTGACCGTCTTCAGGCTTCAATGGGTATGCATCGTAGCTTCTAATTAACTCTTTACATTACTCTCAGCCGCTAACAGTTTGTATAGGAACACCTGATCTTGATATCAACTCTATTCCTAATGACTATCACGGGATACCTTTTGACTCTTGGCTGGATATATTTCTTGAATTCGCTCTTGTCCTATCTGGTCAGGGGCAAGGGGATGAGGCATACGATACTCTAGGCGCAGCGGCTGATGCAAGTATATGGTATCATTCTAAACCAAGTACATGCCAAATTCACGTCTGCTGGTTCAGTGAGTATTAGCCCGATTTCCTACGGTGCTGTGGTGAATGTCTAATTGGTTTGCTCTATTATAGCTTGTGCTCTCCGACTCAAGGACGAAGAGGGACTATCTAATATCGCACGCTGGTTTATGAAAGAGTACCAGTTTGTCACTGACGCGTACAGACTCTTTGTAATTCTAGGTAGGGTCTGTGGTAACCCCCAGAGGTCGCTGTTTCATTCATCGCCCAGCATGAAGTTCATGCTTCGGCAGGTCAAAGCAATTGACTATTCACTTCCCCCAAGTCTCTCGTCTCCGTTCAAACGTCCCCGTGAATCCATATTTCAAGAACGCGCAAGCCTTACCACAAAAGATGCTGAGGGCGAACTTGTACCTGCCGAGGAAATGGATGTTGCCTTGTTGGTATTATACGGGCACATCCTCTATGCTGGCAACAGCTTCACAAACGCTCTAAACTACTTCTTCCGAGCTTATGCCCTTGACCCAGAGAATCCAGCCATTCTCCTGTCTATTGGACTGAGCTATATCCATCATTCTCTGAAGAGACAGTCAGACAACAGGCACTATCTAGTCATGGAAGGGCTGTCGTTCATGCAAGAATACCGTCGTATTCGCTCGCGAAGCACAATCTTGCAGGAAAGTCAAGAGATAGAATTCAACTTTGCACGAGTTTGGCAGCTATTAGGGATCAATCATTTAGCGGTCGAGGGATACCATAGGTGTCTAAAACTAGGGGAAGATATTGAACTGGAGCGACAGAAGATCCAGAAACCCAACAAGGTTGGAGGCATGCTAGGGGCTGATAAACGGGGTGAGACCTGGCTAGAAGATTTCTCCCGACAAGCGGCGTACGCTTTGCAATGCCTTTATCTACAGTCGGGCGAAAAGGAAATGGCCAAAAGAGTTACGGAGCGATGTCTTGTGATTTGATATCTTACTTGATCTATTTTGTTTTGCGTTTTTAATTCCAAGGACTACTTTGGAAATCACCTGTTGACGTGGCATTGGTGCACATCGGACTTCGTGTTTTGCTTGGTGCGGTGTTGGGATACTCTCATTTTTCGGTGTACGATACAGGAGGCAAAAATGTACATATCTGAATGTATTATGCGCATGTTGATGAATGTCAGCTAGCCACACTCAATAATTAGATAATTATGCTATTTGTCCAATAATGCTTCTTCTATCCGAAAACCAATGGTGTCGCTCAACTCAACAACTATGTAAACACAACAAGCAAGCCCCAGCCCCATCTACCATCTAACCGAAAAGATCAAATCCAAAACTTTACTCCGGGTATTACAGCCAGAAGAGAAGGAATTACGACGTGTCATCGTAAAGTTAAATGCAAACACAGATGTACCAACCTACAGCAAGGTTCCTTGAGAGAAGAAGGTTCGATCTGACCGGCCGATCATATTAGCCAGTGAATTGGTGTCACAAGTTCGTCATCCTTCAATCACTTGCTGAGGGTGCGGTATCATCATCGTCATCATCAAAGAACACAGCAGATTGCCGTCTTAGCTCCTCCAAAACACCACTGTCGCGACGGTTGGCCGAAGAGCCTATTAGTTCTGAATCCACATCGTGATGCTCGTCCGCTATTTCTTGTTCGTCAGATGTATAAGTACCATTTACGTTATGATCACTTAATAGGTCGACGGTCTGTTCACCATTAATCACAGTCCCAAGAATCCGTTCTGATTGTGTTCGTGTAGGTATCCGTCTGCGGCGGGCACCAGAGACCATAGACCCTGAATTTCCATCGGAGGATGTGTATTTCAAGAAGCCTTCTCGTATAGCCTTCTCTAGCTTCATCCTATTCCTAATAAATTGAATCGCGGGGAAGGTACTCGATTGGCCTTCATGTAGCATATGAGCCAAACGCTCGGGTGTGGGATCCGAAAGAATATAGTAAAAATCGGACAATACTGATTTTGGCCAAATGGTGATGGTACCGCTGAATCTCTGGAGCCAGACTTCACTCCAATCCTGTCCCAGAGGGCGAGGGAGCAGCTCAAGGCGCCTGAGTACCTTTAGCCATTTTGTAAGGTCAAGCTTGATAAATTGTTCGATGGCAGAGCCAAGGAAGCCACCACGCCAGCCTCTGCCCTTTCGGTGAGTCACTGGACGACCAACACTGCCACGGGTACTGAAAGAGAAAAGACTGATGTGTGGATTAACCTGTAGAGCCCCATCAGTAACATATAAACCTTAACAAAAGGTAGTCAACCATGTAGCTTACCTGGGAAACTATGGGGAAAGTAGCGTTGAAGTGAACATCCAATGCTTTCAGAGGTACATCGGTACGAAGACTGCCATCTTTCCACTTGTGGCCAAAGGAATATGGCGATAGAGTGCCATCCGGTTTCTTCATCATGAGAACAACAGGGTTCAAAATGCCCGGGACTGCTGCAGACGCAATAACAGCACTCCAAATCACACAATTCGGTGAGGTCAAGTAATTTGCTAGGATGGTTGGTGAATGCGGATCCGACGGTACGCAGGACACATTCAAGATGCGACCTGTTCTCTCGTATGCTTCTAGAAAGGTGGT
>JANTQJ010000657.1:0-12155 GCA_032989685.1 Arthroderma sp. PD_2
GTACTTGCTTCGGAAGCGAGACTGCTTTGGGGCTGGATGCCATGCGGCTCGTGGGGCCATGTAAGGAACCTTAACAACAGGTAAGGACCCTGCCTCGCGATCTTCGAATATCGCTTCCTCATCTTCGACCTCTTTGGTGGTTACCTTATCTGAGTCGTCGATGAATCTCCGTTTCTCACCACGTTGTGGGAAAGATACGGCAGCGGAGGAGACACTTGATACCACATCCAAGGGCTCTTTAGTCGCGGATGCAACGGCGAGCGAGCTGTTCTTCCGCTGAGCAGGCTGTGACGTTTTCTTACCGAATAGCCCGTTGAATCTATCCTGCCAAGATGTAGTGCTGGCGATTGGTTGTGGTGGCGCTCGTACAGGTGGGGGTGCAGCTACCATGGCAGCGAAAGTCGCCGGTGCTGGGGGAGGTGGTGGTGGACTAGGCGCCGAGAGAGCACCAGGAGGGAGTTTGACGCGTGGTTTAGGGTTGGGGAGATGAACTAATGGCCGTTGAGAAACACCTGTGAAGACAGGATGGCTGGAAACTTCCTCTGGCGGAGGAGGAGATTGACTACGAGCGGATGTAGCCTCCTGGTTCCTTGGTCGCTTTGGCTCAGCGCCATGGGGAAAGAAACGTGAGCCGCGAGTTGGGAGTATCGGTACTGGCTTCTGCTTATCGCTGAAAGGGAGGCCACTGACGGAGTCTATTTGATGGAATGGAGAGGGTTGAGCATCCT
Source organism: Arthroderma sp. PD_2 (assembly GCA_032989685.1). NCBI lineage: Eukaryota > Fungi > Ascomycota > Eurotiomycetes > Onygenales > Arthrodermataceae > Arthroderma > Arthroderma sp. PD_2. Next base: position 729 of record JANTQJ010000657.1, read on the forward strand.
TGTCGGAAGCTTTCGTGACTACTCCGATTATGTTCCGATTGCCCTGGCGGTCTCCAGCTTCAACTTGTCGCCATGTTTCATTGAAAGTCGCCTGGATTGCCGGACTGATTCCAGTTCTAGCTTCCTCCTCGCGAAGAGCTTTGAGGTCTTGATGAAATCTTTCGTTCTCTTCTAGCTCTGATTTCCTGGCAGCTAGGTGGAAATTGCTCCAAGCCGCAGTTTCTTGACTACGTTGAGGCGGTCGATCCTGCTGCCACCTTTGGCCCTGGTTGTACGATGGTGGTGCGATTGGGCCAGGAGGAGCAATTGGCTTTGGATTGTCACCGATAGGAGACGATAGAGGTGACATAGACTTCGAATTGTCCGGAATAGCCTTAGAGGGAGCAGGTAGAGGGCGAGGCATGCCGTCGGGGATTTCCGTACCTTCTTGGCCTGGCTGAGGGTAAATATGCGGTTGCTCAGTCAGACCTAGCGAGCCAAGATCCGATGGGAAGCTGGTGAGGTTTCTATCAAAGGTGCCGTTGCCCAATGCCTTGTCGTTGGTTGGTGGGCCCCAAAGAGCACCAAGAGCTGCTGCGTGGCCTTTGGAGCTGGGCCAAGTGTAAGTGGACGTTGACGGAACTGAATACTTCCAATTTGGCGGCCTTTCCTCTGGCTGTGGCCCATACATTGGCTGCGAAGGTTTGGACTGGGGCTCTTGAACAGGTTTTGAACCATTGACGGTAGGTGAGACTTCGGGTCGTGGTTGATCATGAGAAGGTGACACTTGATTGGTTTGAGGTTGATTGCCAGCTTGCTGAGGTTTCTCCGGGGCCTTCTCAGAAGATGCTACTAGCTTTTTCACTGATTCAGGGTGATGCACTTTCATCATACCATATTGCTTGGGCTCTCCTCTTAGTTCGGGAACTGGTGGCTTTGGAGGTGATGCCATGGTAGTGGTTGCTGATGATGGTGCGCCAGTTGACCGTTTTGACTCGGTACCTGAGGCCGATGCTGCATCCTTTGCGCCAGGTAGCTCTTTAGCCGGTACACCCATGGATTGGAGCTTTATTCTTATGCGCTCCTGTTTAGCGGCCTCTTCCTTGGCTTCCTGTTCTAATCGCCGCTGTCTCGCCATTTCTCGTTTCTCTCGCATGATCCGTTGTTGCATTGCGACAGGATCCTCAACCATAGCTGGAGGTTGGGAGGTTGGACCTTCAGCAACCCCTTGGGAGGTCGGTGAGGGTTGATGATAACCGGCAGACCCATGGTCAAGGCTCCTGTGTGACTGCTGAGATGGAGATCCTAGGCTCGGAGCAATTTGGCCATTCTGAAGTTGACGAGTGCTTGGGGAGGCGGACCTTTCAAGGGTTCCAGCGGAAGGTGGTCCACCTTTGAAAGGAAGGTCGGGCCTGCTCAAGGACATTCTTCTCGCAAAGCCTCCACTACCACCACTCACATTCGACGATGTGCGGCGGCGTCCCCAGGAACCCCCTTCCGTGGGACTTCGGTGGGTTTGGAATGCAGCCGAAGGTTCAGCAGGTCCAGATGGGTCATTGTGCATCGAGCGTTGAAGGAGGGAAGCTGGCCTAAAATGACCTTCATTCTTCATAGACTTATCGTTTCTCCCAGGCGGACCATGGCGGCTGTCCGAGACGGGTTCGTACCTCCCAGATTGAGAGTTGTATAGCTCCCGAGGAGCAGCGGGCTGCCTATCTCTCCAAGATCTATTGAAGTCATCTGCGGCGATTTCTTTCGCGAGAGGACCTGAAGCAGCGTCTATACCGGAGGGCTCGCCTTGATGTGATCGAGGGGGAGCTTGAGTCTGCGCTGGTGCATTCAGCACTAGCGGCGATGCTTTTTCCATAGGTGGTAACGGAGCCCATGGTGATCTCACCGCCGCTGGCCCCTTGGATGTTAATGTGGACTTTTCGTTGGGGCTTTTAGATAGATCACTGCCCTGTTTAAATTGCTGCTTTTCCGCACTGGCACCTACTTTAAGAATTGTGGTATTCGATCCGAGTGAACTCGAAGGCTTTGCAAGCAGGAGTCTGGGCGCCTCACGGGGTGGTGGCGCATTATTGGCTGGTGACGGCTGTCTCCCTTGGTCGGTTGAGTTTGTAGTTGGGCCATCTGGCTCTTGGGAGTCTGGTCCGGCGCCTTCTGTGTGTGTCAAGGTGATTTTGGTCCCGTCATTCCACTCGATAGTTTCGGGAGCCCAGTCATCTTCATCATCATCGATATCAGCCCATTTAGCCTCTTTTTCGTTGTTATCAGTTTGTATGCGTGATGTCATGTGGATGCCGTATTGCTGCTTCAGCTCTTCGTCTGTAAGATGCTTTGTTGGAGGTGGCTGGACAGCTGTATAACGAACTTGTTAATAGCCAAAAACGCCTATGCTAAGAAGTATAAACTTACGTCGATTCTTATTCCATACTAGATTCGCATCAGGTGCACCAGCGACGGTTTTACTCCCAACAGTGGATGTTCTCGGCGAAGAATCTCGTAATCCGCTTCCAGACTTGGCAACTAATCGCGGCCTCGAGCTCAAGGGAGTAGATGTGGATGATGGCGGAGTCGATATCGAAAAGGGCGCTACAAAGGGATTAGCATCTAGCCTTTCCAAATGCCACGAAAAAGTAGTCCTGTACCTTTCTCCGGAGTTGATTTGCTATTTCCATTTGACCCCGCTGGTTTTGCGACTGAAAATTTAGCAAAAGAAACAGGCTTGAATGAAGCCGGCCTTTTCACAGAGCTTGTCCGCGAGTGCTGTGTCCCGTCCGTGTTGGCTCTCGCGTCAGGTCGGCTTGCATCCGTATCAGATCCTCCACTCCCATCCCCGATATTCGGCGACAGACTGGCGTCTGCATCGTGATTCTCTGTTCCGATACCGTTCGCTTCCGTCGACGATGGGTTACCCGTTGATATTTCCTGCGACGACTCTGCGTTTACCTTTTGTGTTGAGCTGTTGTCAAAAGTTTGAACATCCCCCCGGTCCCCTCCAGCAGTCAAGTTGTCAGGTTTGCTCGCAGGAACGTCGGAAGGCGAAAGGTCGCCGCCCGACCGGGTTTGGTTTACCACATCGTTGCTGCTCTGCTCTGCCATAACAATGCTCTATAGCTTCAAGAAACATGGGTCAGCGCCAACCACCACACCAGAGCTTTTTTTTCATCATTTTTTCGCAAGAAAATCCCAGCAAAGGGATGATAGAGCCTAGACGAGGGACATACGTATTGTCAAAGACTATGTATTGCGACGGAGAACCACCAAGTAGCCGATCCGCAGAGAGGACTTTCACGAGCAGGTTGCTAGACACGCGTAGGCCGGAGATACAGCAGAAGCTTCCTTGCTGTCCTGGTAGGGCGAAAAACCAAATATGCCAGCTATAATAAGCCCAGGGATGCCGTTAACAGGCCGGAAACAAGACACCGGTTGTTGTCAAAAGAGTTGACGATATGGAAAACCTCAAGAGAAAGTGACACTTGCAAGACAAGGAAAGTTGGGCCAGCGGTGCCAAGCTATACGGCCCGATCGGGTTAGCGTCATCATTCTCTCTCTACACATAAAAAGCATTTTATATAGGCGTTTTTCATTATGATGGAGGAAGAAAAGGAGCCAGGTTTAGCAGCAACTGAAAGTTCATTCTATGCTAATATCTACATATATGTGGTACAGCGTCATCGAGATCCGACTAGTGAGCGTTGTTCTTGTGGTGGCCTGTGATGTGGCAAAAGCGTCAGTAGATGCGTTTTTGGTATTGCAGTAATGTAATGGCAAGGGAACTCACGGAGATGGGTGACGTATTGTATGCTGTAGCCCAGCAGGGTCAGGCCAACGATGAGGTGGACAAGGGCTGTAGAGGAAAACAGTTAGCGGTACATTCAAACATAAGAAGGGCCCCCTCCTCCGAACGACCGTAATGATCGCGTATATGGACTTCGGAATGCAAGGATACGGCTAAACTCACGAGCAGAGGAAGCGTTCTTGCCGAAGTAGGCGGCCTGGTAGCGGGCAAAGAGGCCGGAGGGCTTGACCTCGGGAGCCGGGAGGAGTCTGGCGTAGAAGTCGCTCACACGCTCCATGCGGGCAGCATCCTTAGCAGCGCCGATTGCCTGATGATGGTGTTAGCCAGCTGAATCCCTTCCCGCATTTATCCGTTTGCAAAAGATGTATTGCTCCCAACGACTATTTGCCGTTCGACCATCGAAAACACACGCCGCCAAACAAGCCATCAACCAATTGAGGGGGGAATTCAGAATACGAACCGAAGGAGAGGCAATCTATACCAACTGTCAGTCACTTGCCTTGATTTTGAGAGATACACGGGTGCGAAGAAGGACGTACCTTTGGGGGAATGAGGGTAGAGATCCCTCGTCGGGCAATGAAGCTCATGGTGATCGGATCTGTTCAAGAAGAACTGGGTTAGCGCATCAAAAGAAGACGGTAATCCATCGCCCAGGGCCGCCAGAGAGCAATTACCGTAGACACAGTTCACCGACTAAGTGCGGATGATGTGAATCAAAGAGTATTCGTGCTTTTCGTCGATGGCTTGCGGTCTCTAAGAAACGAGTTGGAAGTGCAGGCCAGGAAACCGCGCTAACCGTATCGGGCGACCGGCACAAGTGAATTTCCGAGATTCCCAACTTCCCATGAACGTCGAGATATCAACTTGCGCTGGCATTCACGATAGAGAGTCAACGCCGACGGTGTATCCTGCCCACGATGCCGTTACTGCGAGCTGGCGGTCCCTCCGCAATTGGGGCGACCTGCACGCGCACCGTTCGATCCGCATACGCCATCAATGCCCGATTCCTGAGCTCCTCGGCCACCCGTCAAGCAGCTGGAGATATCAAGACCACTCCCCAAGATGCCCCCGCGACACCATCCACCGGAAGCGCCATAACCAGAAAGGAGACTGCTGGCGAATCTATCCCACGTCACCAGCCTGACTACAATGCCACAACCGACCACGGCACCTCGTAAGACCCGCCACAGAGTTGCTTCACTGCTTTATCTAATTTGGTCCCTTATCTAGTCAATTCTCACCGGTTCCCAAGCGTGTTATGGATGGTAGTGAGCCAAGTGAAGTCGTTGCCGCGGCTGTCCTATCTGGTGCTCCAACAGATCTTCAGGCTCGAACAGTCAGGTATGATTCAAGCAGGCCAAACTTCCAATTTGATGAACCACTTGCTTACCTTTATCCCATCACAGAATATACAAAGGCTCTAAACCCGCCACACAGTCTGGCACCTGGCGCAGCCACCACTGGAGAATGGACTGGGATGTGCTATCGAAGGGACACCGCTGGGAAAATCCGTTGATGGGATGGCAATCCTCCGCAGACGCCATGCAGGGAACCCATCTCAACTTCAGATCGAAAGAAGACGCCATTCGATTTGCTGAGAAGCAAGGTTACGAATATTTTGTCCAGGAGCCGAATGAGCGTGTCTTCCGTCCCAAGGCTTACGCCAACAACTTCTTACACGAGACCAACAGGCTCAAATCGTTTCCCGTTGTGTATATAATATTTCACGAGCGGCAAATTGCACGCTACCGTTCCAGAAATCCATTCCCGTTTCTTAGGTGTCCCTCGGTTATTTTGAAGTGCCGTAGTCGTTCTTTGTCGCTAGAATATGTCACTTTTACTGCTTGATATCCTTTCGTTGACAGGTTAACATTCTAGCTTAATGTTGAGGTTAGGTAACATCTAGATTTTATTATGCATGTATGTCTAAACACAGATCGCCCCCAGCCATATAACAATATAATAGGCATCTCTGGCCCAACTCCTCTGAAACCGATAAGTACCGTTCCCGTTCCACCACCATCGCTCTCCATATGATGTTCACAATTTTTTTATTAAATCAAAGCCTGTGAAATGACCCATGCGCCTCACCGCCCCCCCTAAACGAAGTAAAATGACATAAAAGATGGTATAGTATACATCGTAGTAATAGAAAATGGACGGTTGTCAATCAAGATCGCTATCCTCCTCTGAGTCTGCACTAGGCCGTTTAGTGCCTGGTTTTGACCGGCCTCTCGCCTTCTTCTTGGGAGTGGTGGCGCTGGAAATAGAGCTCTTTCGTTTCCCTGGTCTTGTTGCGGCGCCAGTAAAGTTGCTCATGTCGTTCACGTCAGCGAATGGGTCAGGACTGCCTCGATCATCGTCGCCTGCAATCTTGAGCTCGTCGTCTACTGACATTAAGGTAGAAAACTCGCGGCACATGTTGATCATTGAGTCTGTAGTGTTCAAAGATCGCATAATGCGTGCTATAGCCTCCCAGAACCGATCACCTGAAACTCCAGGGACCTTGGACGCAGGTTTATTCAGCTCTTTTGTAGCAACTTTGCCCTCTTTTTGTAGTGCGTGGAAGTTGAGATTGTACAGTCGTCGTAGGTAGGATCTGGTTTCCCATAGCATTGATAGTCCAGAAGCAGCTGTGGCGAGACGCTTTAGAACAGTCGCATCGACTGGGGGAGGCATACTGCTTGGCTCTTCTTGTTGTGTTTCTGGTGCGTCCGCTGTCTCCAGCACCTTCACCGAGAGCACTTCTGTCTCTATTGAATGTGCCACGGCAGTTCCAGTTGTTCCAACGATACGTTCCATGCAAGAGATTGCGGCTAGAAGCTCGGCAACTTGGGCATAATCAAAGAACGCAACATTCTGACAAACGAATCTTGTAAGAAGTAGATACTCAGGGGGCGTCCCCGAGATATCTAACTTCTTTAGCTCGAAATTCGCTTTTGAGCAAAAGTTTGTGAGAAACTTCTTTTGGTACTTGCTATTGCTGAGTTTGATAATATCGAATAATAGGGAAAGTTTCGGATTGAATGGCCGAGCCGAGGCGCCGGATGGGTCTCCGATGACATCTCGCTGGTAATAAAAGGCATCCTGGATTGCCCTCATGTATTCACGGTCAAACATAGACTCGTGTTGCTGATGAAGCATTTTGTGGATATCGTAGGCCGTGCTTGCAATAGTTGTATTGGGGGATGTTTCCAGAGATACCAACACGCCTGCACATTCCTTTGGATGGATGAGACCTTGGCGATTGATACTTGCAATAAGCTCAATTGCAGTAAGTGCGAAAGAATCCTGTTTCGACACGGCCGCATGAAGCATATGAGGGAGGAAGTTTTGTGCTATCAAAGCAGCGGCACCATCATTTGCGTTGGCTTTCAAAGACCCTCCGAGCCTGCTAGTGTCAGCATTCTCGCCGTTTACGTTAGTAGTATTCACGAATTTTTCCGATTTTCCTTCGTGGATGGAGAAAAAAGCGAGGAAGGTTTTAAGGACAATGTCCTGAAGGTCCCCGCTGTCTTCTTTAAATACAGAAGTAAGTGCAACCCTAGCTTTCTCTTTGCCATACTGTTCTGGCCAAGTCTCGCATATCGAACCCAGGCTCTCCAGTGCCATGACTCTCAGTTCATGTGGGTAGGTAGACGACGCGAAGAGGGATATAAACTCCACCATGAGTCCAGAAACAGATTCAGTATTGGAGTTTGGGAATGCTTGAGCAAAGAAAGAAGTGAACTTCTCTAAGTCGCAGTGTTTTCCGACACATCCAGCAATTCTTATGTAGCTTCTAACTCTACCAAGGGCATCGCCGCTCGTGGATGCGTCGAGTTTGCTATTCGATGCTTGGTAGATACCTTTGAGGACGGATATCGTGAGTTTCACCAATCGTTCGGTATTCTGTAACACTCCGTTTATAGTCCAGAGACAAGCCATGACCTCATTAAGCTCAGTCCTAGCTAACTTGGAGACACTTTTGAAAAGGTCGTTTTGAATCTCCTTCAGCAAGTTGTTGTGAGCAGCTGAAAGATGCGGAAGCACGCAGCGGTAAATTACCACCACAGAGCGGAAAAGAAGAAGGTCATCTGTGCTAGATAAATGACCGATGTATGGTTGAAGAGTCTCGAGCTGATCTGGGGTCAGAAGCCTGGCATTTGACTTCGCAAACACGGTTAGTATCCGTAGGTGGGATTGCAGAGACCGCTGATCAACGTTGTCAGACCCATGGACCACATTTTCAAACAGTGTTGCGACCGCTGCTTTGCAAATCTTGAAGTTCTGTGATGATGATTTGGATTCCGAGTGCAGGACCGTTTTGAAGAACGATTCGAGATTAGCCACTACTTCATCGCCTCGTTGCACTGCGCCTATAAAAAGATAGACTAGCTCTCCAAGGGATACCTTAGCCTGTGGTGTATCGAAACCCTCTGCATATGCGTGAAGTGGTGACAGCCAAGCCTCTTCCAGAGCTTGTCGAGCCAAAGTCACAACGTTTGCCTCATGATCTTGCACTCGTTTCAGCAATTGCTCTATAATCGAAATCTTTAAATCCTGGTTCGAGGTTGCAGTGTATACATCCTTCATCAAACCAATGCACCGTTTCCGAACACCAACAGTTGGATCGGAAGCACACGCTAGGATTGCACGGCAACACTCAGTCTCCAGTGCTGGTTTGAGAGAGATACAGCGGGCAGTCAATGTAAGAGCGGAGTCGCGAACCATAGGTGACGAGTCTGCAGCGCATCTGAGAATCAGGTCCATAATGGAGTCATCTCGGTCGAGCAAGCTTGGATCACGTTCAAGCATGTGAATGACGCTCTTTAAACTCCTACTCCTCACTTTTGCTTGATCACTGGAAATTGAGCTGAGTAAGACTTTAACAATGGTATCGAATGCTTTGCAAAATCCGCTGCTTAAAATAACGATCAGGTAAGCGAATCGAGATTGTTGAATTGAAACCGTGTCGAATTCACTATGAAGAAGTCAGCAGCCGAAATCATATTGGGCTACGGAAGTAACATACCTATGCTGCTCGAACCATTGAGGGTCGGATATCATGTTTTTCAATGACATAGCTAACTTTCGAACGGAGGAGTTACGAGATAGATTCTCGTGCTGAGCGGACTCGCAGTAGATGGTGCATGTCGTCTTGGCCCATGCTGTAAGGAGGTAGTCTCGAGCGCTTTGAAGGTGTGAGCCTGCAACGTCCTTAGTGTTGAGGTACTCGAGGGCAATGCGGTAAGGACCATCGCGGACGACCAAGTCCTGGACATGCAACGAGCGGCCTATGTGGTTATCGAATAGTTGTCTTATGTACCCAGTCAACTCAGAGCCACCTTCGTCCATGGAGTTATTCAGGTGTTGCGCAGTAGAAGTCAGATCTGATATCGCGGATCCCATCCAGCCCAGGAGTTCCAATGCCATATTCTTTGCGTTGGCCGTACTTTTATCATGCTCCGCAATTCCTACCATCTGAGAAGCCAGAACTCGGAGAAGGAGTTCGGCACCAGGCCATTCTGCGGAGCCGAGAATACTGATCAAATCTTCCGTGAATAAATCTAAGATATTTCTGTATGGTTGATCGCCGGTTTTTGTCGAGGTCATAGCCCGTTGGACAATGAACCTAGTAATGTACTGCGCACTTCGCACTGCATTATCATAGGCCTGGTCAACCTGTCTCGAAAGATTTGTAAACGGCGAGGTTTCGTCTTCACCCTCAGAATCTGACTCATCGTCATCCGAATCCTCCTCGCTCTGGTTGGACGACCGCAACTTCGATTTGGCCGCATTTGAGGAAGACCCCCTGAGTGCTGTGGTTTGGACAAGCTGTACAACCAATGCAGAAAGCAGCTGAATGCTTTTGCCATCTGTTAGCTTGAATTGTCTAGCGCTTTGTCTCGTAGAAGGTAGCTTTTCCAGTGAGACGAGAATTTCGTCGAGAATGAATGACCGCTGCTCAGCATATTTAGCAAATATCTTTGCAAGCATGTCCATAGCGCATCTCCTAACAGCCTCATATTTCTGAACCCCTATCGTAGAGTCCTTCTCGTGATGGGCGTTCTCGACGAATATTAGTTTGGTAGCCATAAACTCCATCGCCGTAATTGCTCCTTCAACAAGGTCAACAGCGGAGAGGAATACTCCAAGTTGAGTCAAGATTTTCCTCGACTGCTGGGTTAGGCTTGATATTGCCTCTTTCTGGCTTGTAAATCGGCTGAATAGGGCTGCATCTTTGCCATTCGGCCTACATTCGATGGCTGGTATGATACAATGCTCAAACACATGATTCAGCGCTGTTGGAATAAGCTGTATCATATCTTCAGAGCAGAGCTCTTTCGCGTCGGTACGGCCGGCCATCGTGTGAAGGAGTGTTCCCATTGCGAGCAATGCGTTTTCCAAGTCTCCCAGCTGCTTACCCCAATGTTCAAGGCTGGTATCTGACATATCACCATCCACCATGACATCAACTGACTGAGCAGACATGATTGGGCCTTCACAGAGTTTCTGGACACGGGTTAGGAATTCATTGGGGATATCACCAAGTTTCCCATAGCCAGATACACTCCGAAATGCCTTTTGGAGTTGCTTATGGGCCTCTGATGATAAAGCTGGTTTACTATCATCTGTGGTATCCATGGGGTTGAAATATTTATTGGCATTGGCCTCCTGACCTTGTGAGCTTTCGAGCTGTAGCTCATCTTCGCTTTCAAATACATCCTGTAAAAGAGACTGTAGGTTCACCACAGCAGTATTTATCACCTCTCTCTGGTCTCGAAGCTTGACAGATGCGGCATGTTGCAAAGATGGGGATAACCGCCGCCGTTTGGGAGAAGTATCAGGAATATGTCGGTATTCGCCTAGTTGTGAGGGATCGGGAAAAGCTGGAACAAGGACAACGGGCTTCACCGCTACATCTTGTAACTGATTCTTCGAGATCGCTTTATCACCAGACTCACGTATACTCTTGCTTGACGTATCTGGAACGGGAGACGGTTTGAATCGAGAAGCTTGCTTTAATGGACTAGGAGAGCTAGGTGACGGATCTGCAACTTTATCAGCAAAATAGGAGTGTATAATGAGAAAGAATAGAAATACATACAGCCGTAAGACACGTTCGTAGTATCCAGCACCATCTTTGCGAAAGGCCCAAGGCGCTCATGAGCTGTCAATTCCATGTTGGTTGGAGGTGTCTGGGTCTTTTGGGAGGGACGAGGTTGACTCGGGCGCGGGGGCACCTTAAATTGACTACAACCATGTATCGTCAGCAAGAGAGCCATGGAAAAGAAAGTACCGGGACAAGCCGTACATCTTCGTCAGGCCTTCACCCGCCAAACCTTCACCTATCAGCAGGTTCTGTATGTTCTTGCGGACGGTCTCGACATGAGGTGACTCCGTGGAGCTTGCTTGTGTATCGTTGTCCAGAGCATCTACTAATTTGCCGGCCGTGTGGGAGTCGTAGGTGCGCGCCCAGTTGGCAAGTGAGGGCTGATCGATATCCGGCCGCAGGATGGAGTCTGGATGGAAGTCAAGTCAGCGCTGCGTCAGTTACAGATGGTCAGGTAAACCTCACTTACCCAGGCCAAATATCGGCGCACTCGTCATGGGCGAGAACTGCAGTGCTGCATCCACCGAGAGCGGACGAGGCAGTCGTC
>JANTQJ010000658.1:0-12151 GCA_032989685.1 Arthroderma sp. PD_2
ACATGCTATACAGGGCGTTTCGGTCATCAAAGTCGTCCACGGGCTCAGACTTGTCGACATGCTTGAAGTACTCGTCAAAGTACCCTGAAGTAAACCGGTTTCGCTGCGGCCTCCAGTTCCCCAGCTCGTCTTTACAGAAAGTCAATATCTGCTTCAATGATCAAAGTGACATGCACGTACACTCGTTATGCGCATAGAACCCCGCGGGATCAAACACCAGCGACCGGCCAGTCGCACAGTCAACAGCAACATTCCCACACCACAGATCCCCATGCACCAGAGACGGCACCACACGCCTCCCGCCCGCCTCCATCGGCCCAAGCAATCTAGGAATAACCACCGATATCATCCTCTCCTTCAACTCTTCCATCTCCCTCCACCTCCCTCCACGCTCCACATTCAGCTCCAGCATATGCAAGAACCCGCGCGTGAAGAACCCTTCCCAGCTATCCGTGTACCCGTTGTCCTGAGGCAGGTCGCCATTATAGGTAACGACGTGGTATCCGAATTTACCATTGGGAGATACGCTCTGCTTATGCAGGGTTGCGAGGCTCTTGCAGAATTCTGCTCGGTCCAGTAGGTCGACTTCCTGTAGCTTGTAGAACGCGCAGATGTAGTAGTGCGTGTTTTGGAGGGTGCTGAAACTGCCCCATGCCAGCGGTTTCGGCGTGAAGCGGCCGGGCACACGGTGGATGTGGGAGGTGGCTTCGAATTCACCTTTTATTGCTTCCCTTCCATGCTCGCCGAGGGATATCTATTTACTTAGTACTGCTAACTAGTTACTTTGGTCTGGGTCATACCTTTAGGAAGTAACTCTCTTCCTCTTTGCCTTGAATGTCGACCCTATACCGACGGGCCCATCTTGATGACCCCAGCTCAGTGATGCTTAGGGACCGTTGGAGAAAGGAGGTTTCTATAGAAGCGGTAGTTAGTCAGGTCCTGCTGGCCTAGGTATAGGATCTTCTGCACACCAGAGCGTAAGGCTGCATCAATGGTGGATTTAGTTAGTTCCATAGTGCCGTTCCCGGATCTTTCAATAGCGTCTAGAGCGGCTCACGCTTACTATGGAAACCCCAATGGCTGATATGATTCCAGGCCATGTATAGAATTGATAAAGTAACTTGCAAGCTCAAGGGTCTATATCGCTAGGCCACGGCTCTGCGAACTCGAGCCCCTTACTCACAACTATCAAACCATCAGGTGTTACCAACACAAACTCACGTTTCGCTGGTATGTATTCGATGGCAATCTTGGCAAATCTGGGCCACCACTCCGGCAGTAGGAAAAAGTGTCTCTGAGCACCCCCGTTTTGACTTCTTGCGGGATATTCCTGATCAAGGTCAAGGCTGCATACCCAGAGATCTTTGTCAATAAACAGCACCAATTTCCCAGTGATGCAGATGAGTCGCCTGATCTTGTTTATATGTTTCATAAAGCTAGGGTTGGGTCGGAATTGAAGATATGGGCCAGGGTTCGAATAATTAGGTGAATCTTCAGTGAGGGCCGGGGGAGAGAAGGCGCTTTTTAGAAGATGGGGAGTCAAGCCGTAACGTTCCACTAAGACACAATGCTCCAGAAAGGATATAGGCTCGTCAAGAGAGGGTGGCTGCTTTTTTTCCAGCCCATCCAACCAGGAATAGAAGCGCATTTGGCCGTCACTTTCAACGAAAACAAACACGTCTTCAAGTAAAGGATGGTTAGTAACAATCGCAGCATTTACAGATCCGATTGAATCGTTGACTTTCTCCCCTTCGATTGTCCATAGCTCTGCCCACCCGTTTTTCCCAAAAAGGAGTCTAGTTCCCGAAGAGTTTGCCAGTATCCACCTAGGACTATCTCTCACCTCGATTTGGCTAAAGATAGACCCCAATTTGCAGCCCGTGTAGGAAACAGCAACATTGTATATCTTAATGCCCATAGACAATTCTGCAACGACTAGGAGTTCCTTTCTCTCAATAAATGCTATGCAAGTCACGACAGAATATCCAAAATTATCTCCGTCAAGTATGACAGTCTCGATGGCTGACTTGGTATCAAAGCATGTAACGGATCCATCTTCCTTGCCGCAAAAGACAAACTCGCCGCTGGGATGGCTGCATACCGCGTTTATTCTCACTCGTGAGGACCCATCAGCTAAAATCGCTGTCTCCTGGCCCTGGTCGGTGTGGTTGCCCGCCTCCAACTCGTTATAGGCGAGAACGGGCAGCTCCCAGACCTCAAACTGGTTCCTAGAAAGAACAGCAAAGCGTGAGCAGTCAGGGCTGAACACTACACCAAGAAATCCACTCGGGGAACCTTTAAACCGGTAGAGAAGCGAAACACCGCTGGCTCTGGCGGCCCCAAGCTCATATATGCTTATCCGCCCCCCGTCGTCCCGTACAAAAAGTTTAGAGCCGTCGGGTGAGCACTCCATGACACGAGGGTCGGGGCTTTCAACATAACAAAGGAATTCGGCGGACTCCAATGCGTAAAGCGCGATGCCTCTAAATTCATATAACACAAGTACAACATTCACATCAGGACGTGTGCTAAATGCCATCCCCGGTATCCTCAGAAAGTCTGAATCGTTGTTCGGGAAGTTGCAGCGCCCTATAAGCATCCTTTTCTTCATGCTAAACAAAAGCAGAGTGGGTGTATCATAGTAGACTACTGCAAGAAAAGCCCCATTCTGCGAAATAGCAGCCTTTCTAGCGATTTTGTTATCACCCAACCGCCAGCGGTCGACCTCGGTTCCATTCTGTGTTTCCCATGTCACCACTTCGCCGTTTTCTGTTACCGCGACTACGACAGACTCGTCGTCCTTGGATTGAAGTGCCACAGGCCGGAATATACCGGTATCGATAGTTCGGATTATGGCTCCTTCATCAAGATCCCAAAATTTTAGGTATTTCACATCAATTGAAGCCAGGTATCGCTCATTGCCAAACAGTGCTAATTCGTCCAGGAGAGATTCCCCATTGGACAAGGTCGACTTTAATTGCATAGAATCCGAATAAAATATTAAAATCATACCATCTAATGTCGACGCAGCAGAATACGTGGACCCCAGCACGGCAGCGCTCACAAGCACTGGGCATACGAACCTGGTTAGGCAGCTATCCCAAGTCTTACTCTTCTGCCCTCGTATCTCCGGGCCTGGCTGACAGTGACTGTAGGTCTCTGAAATAATAGTCTCTATCGGACACATTGCTGGAACTAACGTATGAATTGATGATGGCAAGATCCTGAGATACATGCCAAACTTCGCGCCGACCCTGATGATATCAGTTGTCCAGCGTTCCAAGGCCAGTTTTTGAGAAGAATGTGGAGTTTGGTATTCAATGCGGCGCCTCAAGTACTCTTTCATATCACCTGCAGTTCGTGCCATGATATGTAGTTTCCAGTTCTTGGCAAGGTGTTCAATCCATAACAAAAGGTTACTCACTAGAAACTGAAACAAAAGATCCCATGCGATAGAATCTTCTGCAGCAGACTCTCGGAGATGATGTGAAAAATAGCAGCAAGCATAGTCTGCAAGCTTGGATTCTGGAATTTGATTTGAGGGAGGAGTATCCATTATTTTTAGCGGTGGATTCTGAAAGCGATTGTTGCATAATATTTTCAAACACGAATGTGCAATCCTACCATGGAAATGTGGTCTGTCAATAGCAATAGTTGAATATTCGGTTTGGTGTAGCAGATACTCTCTTGCAGTTAAATGGATGGTGTCAACCTCATTTCGCCGATTGACACATACCAACTGGCCACAGATAGCAGAGGCGGACGCGCCTAAGTTGGGAACGGTGTGATTAATATCCAGCCAAATTGCATTCTGCATCTCTTCGACTGTCAATGGGCGCGAGGCCAAGAGCATCCACATAATCATAGATCTTGCAAGAACTGCCTTTCCGGGGTCATTAACAGTGCTTTCGAGCATCTGAGCATAAAGTTTGGTCATTTCTGAGGGAGTCTCATCAATGACCTCTTCCGCGGCTTCTTTAGAGTATACCGTGCCAAGTTTCTTGATGACCAAGGAAAGCCATAAGAAGGATCCACATGCTTTCTCTAGCAATTTGCTCTTTAGTATTTCCCGGCCATCAGTGTCGACAGCTAACATGCAGTCCATTCTAGAACCAATAAGCATGGCCATATCATCAAGGGTATCTTGTTCAGTAATTTGATGTTGCTGGACAAGGTGGTGAAGCTGGCGTAAGTTTTGCTCGACTTCAAGGATGGGCCGGCTAGTGATGAATACTCTTATATGTGATGGCAATTGAGCCAGAAGGGCAAAAAGGCTAGAGGGGTTCTCACATTCGTCCAGAGCGTCGATCACCCAAAAGACAAGACTAGAATTCGTATTCTTGAATATGTCTTCGACAAAAAACTTCCGCCAGGTTGCTGTATTATCATGGTGTCCAGAAAATGGCAACTCTTGATGTCTCTCGAGCAATTTGGGTAAAATTGAAGCATCGGACATGGCCATTTGATAAACTAGAGATCTAAGACACGCCGCAGCCCTAGATTTTGCCGGATTTCCTTGCCGAAAGAAGAAGTAACTCAATTTCAGTTTGCGGTCCTGGAGGTCATTGATGACATGGCTACTGAGAACAGATTTACCATAACCTGGCTTGCCGGTGAGAAGAAAGATCGAGCAATTGGTATGTGTTTGTGTTCGCCAGCTTTTGTATGTCTCCTTCGATGATAGCCATCCACAGGAGCCTGGGCTCCGGGAGGTTTCTAAGGCATAGAGTTCATCAACTGGCGGGCTCGATACTCCCGTCAGATCAATCAATTGACGATGTTCGTCTTTCGAAATTCTTGAATCTTGTAGAAATAAGCAAGGTCACTCGACGCGTTTGAGGGAAGATGCCTTACACTCTGACCTGATCTCGTCGATGGTGGCGGTAAACGAGTTACGGAGTATTTTATAGTTAGGATCGGTCTGCTTATCAAATTTACAGACGTCACGGTGGTTGGCGTTCGATGCGAAGCACTTTTCATTTGCAAGGTCAAGGATTGCAGAATATTTAGGCACAACAATCACCGACATAAGTCCGAGGGCGGTTACGATGGTTTCGTAAAACGATCTTAGGCGGAGGTCTCCAGCAACGCGCACGAAGCTGTGATTGATAGATGCGATCGTCTCAGAAGCAGGACGAAGTGCGTTCACGAATCCCTTTGTACTAAACGACAATCTGAGAATTTTCTCTAATAAGCCTGCCAGGTCAGAGCCCCGATGGGGAGTGGCAAGGAAGTAAAGCGTATGAATGCGGCCTGCTAAATCCTTTAATTCAGGGGCTTCTCGGGCAAGGATATAAGCCTGTACATATACATTAAGTTTCATCATTATAATGATGGTATTGAATGACACAGACCTTTTTTATGACAATTCCGCCCATACTGTGGGCGACGAATACGATTTTTGTCTAGCAGAGGCCAATTAGCATTCATTTGAATGAGTGAAGAACAGGCTTAGATACGTACCTTGCTTCTGCGAATATCGGGGTTTCCTTCAACCTCTCTCAACAGGGAATTTCCAAAATCGTGGATATTCAACACACTTTCACCCATTTCAGCCCAGTCTGCTCTGTATCCGAAGCTGTGGATGCGAACCTGGCGAAATTCTGGATCGTCTCCAAGCCATTCTTTGGGCCAGTAATGCTTTGGGTCAGGCGAGAAAGACCATGTCTTCCTTGATCCTCCCCCAAGGCCATGGACAAATATGAAGTCGACAAGCGGCTCAGGAACATCTCGAAGGAGATTGAGCCCCAACGGACCTTTGATCTCTTCTGGTTTCGCGGCTTCACTGCGCCAGAGTCCCCGTAGGAAACCCTTATGCTTGCGAGGCTGTCATCTTGTGAGATTCTGTGTCGAGTTTTCTGATTCTAAGTGCTCAATCTCACTTACTACCATAGCTCTAAGGACTTGTGGGACCTATTAAACCGAGTCCTCTGGTAGGCTGTAGGGCTTTCGCCTTTTAGGTCTAACAATACCCTTATCGTAGAAGGTATGATCGTATCTCACATCCATGGGATGAATCGAAGATGTTCGCATCTACCCCCTGCGTGACTTGTTGGCGCCGCATCCTTGCAGTCAGCCCGTGAGATGCAGCCTTGCCAGCAAAGCAATTCATGCCAGCCAGTGCAGCCAGATATTATTGCCACAGAGCCAGTGCCAAAAATGCCATACGGGCAACCCAGAGAGTCGTTCACCTGTACCTGGCTTCTCCTTAGGAGTGTATCGGAATATACATGTTCCGTGTCTAGGGTAGTTAACGTTATTTAACTACGACTCGCTCCTCCAGATAGTTAACTAACTCGTTATTCTCCTAGCTCTGACAAGTCTCCACCAGCTGATCAGCTTATTGAACTATCTCATTTTTCAGCCATTCCCCAAATTGGAGCTGGGTTAAGCCCCGCTCCCTGCTTTTGAATTGGGTTGATGATAAGGGACCTGCAATGCATTAGGCGTACTCCCATAGAGCTCCTCTTGGGATAAGAGGACTTAAAGTGGGATCGTTCTATAACCAATCGTTTGGTGTATGAAGCTGTCTAGGTCTTCATCTACTGCTTCGTCTCCCTCTATCCCGAATTTCCAAAGGGTCCTCAAAGGAGTGGCAACCTGAGTAATTATAGGGCGCAATTGGGGGCCAGATATTGGTTAAGCTGTGTCGATGATAGACAACCTGCTGCGCTCGGTTGGTATTGATCGTCGACTCTCTGTACGTCGATTCGACGTCTCAAAAATGAGGAATAAGCGATTCACCAACCAGCTAACCGTTCAAACAGTTCTGCTACTTCAGTCATGGCATATAAAGTGCATGATGTCCCCAGGCCCCAAACCCCTTGAGCTATAACATATACCATCGCAGTCTACTTGAATCGACCTTCGTCATATACCCCCATCATATTTCTTCTCCAATCACCCATTAAAGACATTCACAATGAAGTTCTTTAGTCTTTCGATCATGGTGCTCTTCAGCCTAGGTGTGGCCAACGGCATGGCTGTCAAGCGCAGTTCATGCCAGATTGGCGGCATTGAGAAAATAGGTGCTGCAGACGCCGCCTGCTCTGCCTACGTAAGAACGCAACTCGCCGTCGAAGTCCTATGCCCGGTGTATAGAGTATCTACATACTAACCTCGCTACTACATAGTGTTTGGCTCAGCATGGAAGCATTCACGGCGGACACTGCAATGCCAATCGGTAAACAGCTCTTGTATGGATAGATTGCGGGTTTATATCTAATGGTTCTTTCTAGTGTCTGTGTCTGCAATTAAAATAATCGACGAGGACCGACCAAAGAACGACCTGAAGAGGGATAAATAGCATGGCTACACCTCCCACCGCCACGAAGTATTGAGGAATGGTTCACTCAGGGATTTTATAGTATTCTGGTTCTATTTGGGTGCAAGTTATAGTATCCCCTTGGCCATTCCTTTTTGCTCGTTCATGTGTTCAAACTCCTACCTGTCGACGAGCCTTACAAGAGCTGGTAATATATGAGCAGATAAATATATACAACTCTTGAATATTTCTCCCTACCTCCTTTTCACGAGATATTTTAACTGCTTTTCTTATCCTAACTCAGGGTGTTGGGTGATTCAGTCAAGCGGCCTGCCCTCTAGTTATTTATGTCAATCCATGTTAATTACTAAACGACGTAGCATGGTTAGTACCACGTATTCAGTTATAACTTCGCCTGAGAAAAGAAAGCCCAGCTTATTATTATCCATCAAATAGTGTGCGAGATAGAAATACTTAATAGCCACCAAGCATCCTTATAAAACCACTATGCTGACTGACCAAAGCTTGCCAGAATCATTCTCGATAAATGGCATCTCCATCCCCACCGTTGGCTTCGGAACATTCCAAACTGGCACCGATGGCTACCAGGTCAAAGAAGTAGTGCTCCAAGCCTTGCTACACGGCTATAGGCACATCGACACAGCTACTGCATATGGGAACGAGAAGGAGGTCGGCGAGGCAATCAGGGAGAGCGCCATTCCAAGAGATGAACTTTTTATCACTACAAAGCTGTAAGGATATACCCATCTTGAAGCAGTGGTGAATCGGCTCTGAGACTTAGCTAGTGCTCAGACATGGCATGATCCATCAGGCGTGGAAGAGGCGCTGGATCAGAGCCTTCAAGCACTGCAAGTTGATTATGGTGAGCACTTCTTCAACTCCCGCGAGGTTCATGGTCAGCTAACGGAGCTGAAACCTCAAAGTCGACCTCTACCTGATGCATTGTGCGTGAGCCCGCAGTTTGTTATACCCCGTCGATAGAGCTACTCAAGGAGTTCAGAATACTGTGGTGGTTCACATTTCGGTGGTGTTAACAACATTGATTCAAACTGCAGTTCCCCATGCCTCTTTGGCGGGCCCGAATAACACGACCTTACGCCATCCCAACGGCAAGGTAGGTCTTATAGGAGAGTCCTTCCTATGTGCTGGCCTGTGTTGATGGATTTCCCAGCCTCTCATTGACTACAAGCTTTCAAAAGAGTATACCCGAACATGGACGGCTATGGAAAAATTACTAGACAAGGGAAAGGCGAAACTAATAGGTAGATACCGTTTCTCCGCGCGAGCAAATATCGTCGGACACATTTAATGGATGACTCTCACATATTTATGGGAGGTGTTTCAAACTTCAACATTTTGAAGATGAAGCGGATTCTAGAAATCGCTACGATTCGGCCTGCGGTGAACCAAGTGGAATTGCACCCGTAAGCAAGAGGCCATTGGCCAGTCTCTCAGTTTATATATCTAAATTACGCGGCAGATATCTCCCTCAAACGGGCCTCTTGAACTTCTGCGTGCGTGAAGGTGTTCATGTCATGGCTCATCAGCCTCTTGGGGGCAGACCGGTTGCGGTTGTTAGTCCAAATGCGGACCACCCTGGCCCTCTCACGGATCAAGATGTATGTGCAGCCTCGGGGAACGATTGCAAACCTGCACTGACACTTGAGATATGTAAAAGGTTGCAGATATCGCGACCGCGTATGGCAAATCACCGGCCCAGGTGATGCTGTCCTGGGCGATTCAACGAGGCACATCCGTGGTACCTAAAACGGTGCACGACAACCGAATGAGGGAAAACCGTCAACTTTTCAGGCTGTCCGATGAGCATATGAAGAGAATCAATACGCTCTCGGAGAGAAAGGGAGATGTACGCTTTCTTGACCCGAGGAACCATATCGGCTGACATTTTCGACGAGGCTATCGAGGATCGTACGGTAGGAATAGGGGTAGAGAGCTCGACAGCGACATAGGAAATAGCAAAGGGAGCAACAAGCAAAAATATCACAATCAAAAGAAGAGTTAAGAACGATTACAGAGTTCCTTCCATCATGATACCCCATCTAGGATGCAGCTTCCCCCGGAAATAGGAAGTAGCCGATCTGTCTAAAAAATCCCATGGCCGGCCTTTTTTTCGTTCACTTCTCACCTTTTACAAGACACAATATCTGGAGATACACACGCTGGACCGAAGCATATACGATGACGAAAGGTGAGTATAATGAGACGCTACCTGGAGACGAAACCATCGATGTACGACTCCGCTACCGTTGCGGTTGGCCGTTCCCACTACCACCGCTACCGCTAGATACGGCGGAGCCTAACGAAAGATGCACCTATGAGCTCCAACCGGGCACGATTTTGTATATTCACGACGTTTTATCGACAGAAGGCATTCCTGATTACACACCAGTCGTGGTCCACCGTTTCCCAAAATACTCCAACCCAGAGCACAGCGGCCTAACTGTCTATATTGAGGCGCCCATAGAGTCGTCAAGTTCCTGGCCCAATGCCGTTGCCCGAATCAGGCCCTTCATCCGCTTCGGGTGCCGCGTGGAGATTATAGACCCACGGTATGGTAACCCGAAGCTCTACACAATCCCCAAAACCGACTGGCTCGTGCCACCTTGGGAGGACGAGTATCGAGGAGACATCCTAAAAATCTTGCGTGGAAAAGAATGGATATCACTTAATGTTTTCAATTATGAGATTGAAGCTCAGGGGAAAGACCGTGTAAGAACGATCGTGCTGGTAGTGCATGATGCAAGCCGTACTGAATGGTGGTCGGAAGTCAGACCAGCTATTGAGCATGCCAGTGATGGTTGGTTCCAGGTTGATATTCGACAAACCAATATACCGCCCCCGCTGAAGCCAAGCTCGGAGTTAGCGATGTCTAATATGACGATTGGACAGTACAGCAAGGCTCTGCCTATGGGAGCTAGCTTCGGTGTGAGAGGTTATGATACCGGCACTTTAGGCGGCCCTATCGATGTAAGAATCCGGGGGAGCATCAGGACATTTGGCCTTAGCTGCTCTGGTCCCCTTGCCAGGTTTTACGCAGATTCTAGTCAGTTTTTCTATCCCCCCTTGAGCGTCTTACTCTGTACCTAACAGTCCACTTCAGCCAGACCCCAGCACCCACCACCCATCCCAATACAGCCATCTACACACCTAAACCCAGCTATACAATCCCCCTCTGATTTTGACAGTATGATCTTTGAGTTTAAACATAAACTTGGCGAAGAAGGGCAAGAGACTGCTCAAACGCTAGAGCATACCAGGGGGTTTGATCGAGAGGTCGGGGAAATATATAGCGTCCAAGCCCCCCGAAGACTTAAGGGCGACAGCTGGCTACTTGAATGGTCCCTCGTCTCGTTCAGAGAAGGATACTCCATACGCAACACACTGCCAATTAGAAGCAATGTACCCAAAAACTGCTACCAACTTGCTGGTGTAGAAGTCAACACCTGGACAGATGTCGGCACCGAGTCTCTCACCAACTGCATGAAAGTTGGGCGCACCACGGGCTGGACGGCTGGAAAGATCAACGGTATCGAAGCAGCGATTAACGTTAACAACGTACCCTTTCTGGTACATGCCATTATTCAAGAAGACGATTCCACTGCTAGCTGCTTCGGCTTTGATGGCGACTTGGGAGCCTGGGTTCTCTCAACCGAGTTCCATCCGAGGCTATTGGGTATTCTTGTCGGAGGCGGCGAACGTTGGTCTGGTATGTGCCCTATTCGCCAGGTATTTTCTGATATCGAAAAAGAGCTCGGATGCGAAATTGTCCGACCAGCATTCACCCCAATCCTGCATTGTTAGTAGTTGGATACTCCGTAGATACGTACTCTATATCTTTAGTCTTTGGTAAATCAACTCTTCTCTTCTTCTCTTCTCTTCTTATGTTGTTTTTATGTTGTTTATTCGTCCTTTTTCTTCTGAGCGGAAGTGGTTATCACGTGACTACCATGTGATCTCGCTTATCTAATCTCGCACAACTCGGCAAGCCCACACAAAAACACAAAACGATAGAGAACTTTCAACCTCTGGAATTTTCGACCGACACCACCAACCCAGGATACTAACCGTCAACCACAGGGTCAAGATGTGAGTTACGCTGGCTGGCGAGTGGGAATTATAACAATTGAAGCTAACGGATGTGCGCTATAGGAGTCACAGAAAATACGAAGCCCCGAGGCACGGTACGTCTACACAGATGGAGATGGAGATGGACGATGAAAAGATGAAAAAGATGAAAAGATTGATATGGGAGGAGATGGCTGACAAGTGATTGAACAGGCTCTCTTGCCTACCTGCCGCGAAAGCGCGCTGCCAGACACCGTGGAAAGGTCAAGAGGTGTGTACTAGGCCAGCAAGGGAGAGTACAGGATAAATTGATATACTGATGCGATGATGTAGCTTCCCCAAGGATGACCCCAAGAAGCCCGTCCACCTCACTGCCACCATGGGCTACAAGGCTGGTATGACGACCATCGTCCGTGATCTTGAGCGTCCTGGAGCCAAGATGCACCGCAAGGAGGTTGTCGAGGCCGTCACCGTCGTCGAGACCCCCCCAGTAAGACCAACCCATCTCAGTTACTATATATATGAAGAGAGACTAACGAGTGCAGATGATCGCTGTCGGCATCGTTGGCTACATCGAGACCCCCCGCGGCCTCCGCTCCCTCACCACCGTCTGGGCCGACCATCTCTCCGACGAAGTCAAGCGCCGCTTCTACAAGAACTGGTACAAGAGCAAGAAGAAGGCATTCACCCGCTATGCCAAGACCCACGCCGACGCCGCCGCTTCCACTCGCGAACTCGAGCGTATCAAGAACTACTGCACCGTCGTCCGTCTGCTCGAAC
>JANTQJ010000659.1:0-12146 GCA_032989685.1 Arthroderma sp. PD_2
CCGTACCTTGTAATGATGAACCGACAGCTTCAGTCGCAGATCTTGTAGGTTGACTTGGTACAGCACTGCCCTCGGTGGAGTTGTTCTTGAGCGATACATTTCCGGAAGAATCGAAGCGGGAGTCCACTCCAAGTTTGATGTTGTGTTCTTTCAGGTACTTTTCCTCCATCTGAGCAATGCTGTCAAGTGCAATGTAGGCCTTTCTCAGTTTATAGAAAGCCTTTATACTCTCTGATAGACTCTCGCTAAGAACACCAACAAGGGCAGCCATGAGCTGAGCCATGCATTGACATAGCAAGTACTCCGTTCCAGGTGCATACATGGATGAATGGTATGCATTTACAGCATTCGCATTATGCTGAGCCTTTTGCTGGTCATTATAGGCACCAGTTTCTGCCTCTGCAAGCCTGGTGGCAGCTATACACTAGTTAATAGTGGCAACATGGGCGGAAGAAATGCTATAGAATTGGGCCGTACCTTGGCGCATAATATCCTGCTCTAAACCCAGTGTAGCTCGAACAAAAGTGACGATGCCCTTTCCTAGCTATATAGATCAGAATAGGAGAGTTAGCATGATGGATGTAGCTTCATGGTAGGACTGCCTACCTTGTGAAATGATGAATCACCCTTTTCTAGGTCCCTCTCAGCCGAATCGACATCATCATCCATAATGAATGCAGCAGCTTTTATATGATATCAGCATATGGGAGACAAAGTGTGCTAAAGCAGTTAAATATCTACCTTTTAACGCATGTTCAACTGTGGCAAACAAGCAAAGGGAGGGGTTAGCAATTGTTCTACAAGGTCATGAATGGTAGAAGTCAGGGCATTAACTCACGGTCCTGGGACTCAACAACAGCATCAAGAGACTGAGTCGACGCGTTTGCTGGAGCTGTCTTGGAATACAGCCATGATCCCACGCGAAACATGGTTGAGGTATATGGTATCACCCGTTCAACGCGTTGGGGGATAGTAGAAATGAAAAAAGAAGCGTGGTGTAGAAGCAAAGATGGTATCACAAGAGGGAGAAAATGAGTATGTGCAAATGCTAAAAATCACTTTTAGGCGCCTCTGGTGTATCTGGTAGACTTGTTTGAAAGAAAGAAGAAGAAAGAAAACAGCAGCCGTTCACAGCAAAAGAGAGCAGCAGTGTCACGTCACTTCATCCCAGGACTTATAACTTGTCAATATACAGATTTAATTCCTTGGGCGGACAGAGTGTTCTTTATGGAGGTGAAGTTCTGGAGATAGTAGCCTGATGAAGTAGAACACCTAGAGAAGAGCTAAAAAGGACAGGTCTTGTTCTTTATAGCACTATCCCTGTACCATGACCATGGATCCTCCCCCTGGTACTATGCTGATGCAGCTCTCTCTCTCTCTCTCTCTCTGTTTTTACTCCGCCGGTCGACTAAGATATAATTCCTTCGAAGCTTCAGGAGAGAGAGAAAAAGGATGAACGAGATCAAAGACCGGAAGCTCGGGGCGCCAAGGCTCGGAGGCGCAGTAGTTTCGCTTCCGACTAGAAAATAAAGGATGGATGGATGATGAAGATGGTTGATGGTCTTTTTTTCCCTACTTCAACCCCAATGTTCTGGAGGTAGACGTCTTATATCCGATGCGCTTGACCTCTGGCTGCGGCTGAACCTGGGAACAGGCATCTTGAAAGAGGGATTCAGGCATGGAAAAAATCTCCCCCCTTAACGCCCGGGATCTCCGGGTGTCGTGTGGACCTAAGACTGTTGGTGTTTGGCGTTGGTTCTTGGACCCTTCTATTAATTTTATACATATTTAAGCGGCCGACAGGAGGAAGAACGAGATCCGCCGTCTCTCACCAAAGCTTGCACTTTGCTTATTTCTTGAAGCCACCAAATGTCAAACTAGACGATGCCACGTGATATGGCTTTTTCATCCTCTCAAAGCGTCTACGAAGTTGACTTGATGCTCTCTTACGCTTCAGAAAACGTAGATCTCATCTTTTAGTCCAGGTATACGGTGAGGTCAAGGTGGGCTGTGTTCAGTTCGTTTCAGAGAGTTCATATATGTACTCTCAACTACGTAACTATGTATATCGTATAGATGCCAATAAGGTCGGTAAAAGAGCGGTCTGTAAGGAGTGCTTTAGGATCTTTGCAACTGCTTCTGAAGGATAAGTCTGATAACCACGTCACCGTTAAAAGGCAGTGCGTACTATGTGGTCGTCATCGGACAGGCTAAAACCCGAGTAGTTCCCCTTGCAGCGTACTCAAGTCTGACCTTCATTCATTAACGGCCACTTTGTGATTACGCAATTATGCTCAAGGGGTACGGAGCTGCATAACGTACACATAATCTTGTGCGGACGAGGTTTCCGTAAAAGCCGAAGCTGCAAAGACTAGACTTTGGCTGGGACCTAATGCTATGCCTAAGCCATAGCTAATTAGTGGTGTTTTAACTAGTCGCCTAGCATAGTGCAATCCAAGGGGGCCGGGAGGTTCAAACTGGAGAGTCTGTGTCAAGCATGAATGAGTATTCTCCTTTGCTAGATTGATATAATGATAGTAATGATGACGAGTATATAATCAATATGAAATTTGATGCTGCTACTTTAAAATATCCGATGGTCCTAATTACGTAATCAACAGCTTCCTTTTGGTTCGAAGCATTGAACTACTTTCAACGCAGAGAGAATCAACATACCCAGTATCAGACTGCTCCCACTCGCTTCCCCTTGGCCATTTGCTGCGCTGTGAACGTCTTGACCTACCAAGAGAAACTCGCCGGGCTCCTCTGCAGGACACGATCGCCATGTCGAGTCAACCAGCCTCCCAGGGCTCCGCCAAACAGCCCGAGACAGCACAGTCAGAGAAAGTCCAGAACCCGTCTGCGCCCCTGGAAGAAGATGACGAGTTTGAAGACTTCCCAGTAGAAGGTATGCACTGGCGCAGCTATTCCCCGGGCGGAGAGCACTCCTTTTTTTTTCATTTTTCTGGCGGACAGTTGTACTAATACGTATCGTGTGATTCTAGATTGGCCCCAAGAAGAGGCTGAAGCTCCAAACGGAGGATCCGGCAACGACCATCTGTGGGAAGAGAGCTGGGACGACGACGATGCGAGCGAAGATTTCTCTAAACAGCTAGCGTGCGTACCCTTTGTCGAGTCGATTCTATTTTTTTTGGCCTTCCCCGGATTCCTTATCTATAACTTATATCAACATGCTAACGGCTTGCTTCTGGTTTGCAGTGAGGAGCTGAAAAAGGTTGAAGCTGCGAAACGATGACCGGGCCGTTCTGGTGGATGGGAAATATTATCGATTCTGGGGTGTTTTCATTTTTAGGGCCGTCATCTGTTCTGCTACCAGTTTTATCTTGCTTTCTCTCATCTGCCTCATGGGTTTCTTCAGCGGAGTTCAGGGAATAGGAGGGTGTAAGTAGAGATTTTATAGTGGCAATTAAAGAAATTGACACTGCATCTGGCTCGATATCTTTTCTACTGCCGATATTTGTTGCTCTCTACCAATAGGCTCTAACCTGCTGACTTATTATACCCTTGAAGATCTTCGATATTACTTTCACAAATACCCCTCAACGAAGCAGGATTCGAAGATATCCATTTAAGTATATTTATTTTGAATATATATATTTATTTACTTTTGCCTCGGGGGCTTTTTGTTACACTAGCTCTCTAAACATATCAACAAAAGCACCATGGATGAGCTGAACCTGGAAACTGGGGTTGCAATATAACTTCATATGAGAACAGCTTATTTGCTGGACAGCGCAGACACACCAGGCAGATCCTTGCCTTCAAGCAGCTCGAGAGAGGCACCACCGCCAGTTGAGACGTGGCTCAACTTGTCCTCAGCCTTGAACTTGGCCGCAACAGTTGCAGTATCACCACCGCCAATGATGACAATGCTTCCCTTCTGGGCGGCATCAACTGCAGCGTTGAGGGTGTCCTTGGTGGCTTGAGCAAAGGCATCGAATTCGAAGACGCCGGGGGGTCCGTTCCAGAGGATGGTCTTAGCTTCACCAATAGCTTCCTGGAAGAGTTTGACACTCTCCTTTCCACAGTCGAGACCCATGCAGCCATCAGGAATGCCATCGGCGTCAGTGGCATAACCCACCTTGGCGTCAGGAGCGAATTTATCACCAGTGACGTAGTCGACTGGCAGAACGATCTTGACGTTCTTGGCCTCGGCCTTTTCCATGATTCCCTTGACCAGCTTGCTGCCTTCTTCGTCGAATAAGCTGTTTCCGATCTTTAGGTCGTTGCGCACCTTCTTGAAGGTGAAAGCCATGCCACCGCAGATGATAAGGCTGTTAACTTTTGTGAGGAGGTTGTCGATCAATTGGATCTTGTCGGAGACCTTGGCTCCTCCAAGGATGGCCAAGAATGGTCGCTGGGGGTTTTCGAGGGCCTTTGCGAAGTATTCCAATTCCTTCTTGACCAGGAACCCAGAGACCTTTTGTGGCAGGTCGACGCCGACCATGGAGCTATGGGCTCTGTGAGCAGTACCGAATGCGTCATCTGAGAGTAGATAGCTGTTAGGACGATTCTCCCGTTCCTTAGACTTGCAATTGACATACTGATATAGACATCTCCCAGAGCAGTCAGTCCCTTTCTGAAGGCCTCAACAGCACTTGGGTCGGCCTTGACCTTCTTGCCAGACTCATCCTTGGAGCTTCCCTCCTCCTCAGCGTGGAAACGCAGGTTCTCCAAAAGGATAACCTGGCCCTCGCTGGCAGAGGCAACGACATCCTCAACCTCCTTGCCGACACAGTCGTTGACAAAAGTAACCGGCTTTCCTAGCAGCTTTTCGAGCTCTGGTACAACGGGCTTAAGGCTGAATTTTGGGTTGGGTTTGCCATCTGGTCGTCCGAGATGGGACATGAGAATCACTGCTTTGGCACCGTTCTCGACAGCATATTTGATCGTTGGCAGAGCTCCAACGATTCTCTGAGGGTTGGTAACTTTATTGTCTGCATCGAGGGGCACGTTGAAATCGACCTGGAAGACGTGGGTTAGATCTCAGTAGTGGTTGATTTTAATAGTGGGGGGTTCGTAGCATACTCGGATCAACGCTCTCTTGCCCTTAATATCGATGTCGGTGATAGCTAGCTTGTTCGAGAGCGACATTTTTGCTACAATTGATGGAAGCCGTAAGTGTTTTAATGAAGAGAGTGATAGCAAATTTGATAGAGGCGGAAGGTTGGAATTCGAAAGCACAAAGAATGGCGGGCTTTGGTGGGGTTGAATATAAAAACCTCCCTTGTTTATTTACGGCGGGGTGAAATCGGAGAGATGCGGGAGTGATGTAATCACAACCAAACCAAGTTCCGAGTATATGAAACACAAGGCGATGAGTAGCCTGTGTTCAATGATGGTTAATGACATGGACGGATGCAGTTGGATATGCTTGAATTGGCTGATATCTCCCTGAGATAAATTAAGCACGCATGAGCTTGCAGACTATGTACAACTATAGCTAAATTGGCACCAAGGGAGCACTAATCAATTGCCATTGCACAATTGCAGTTTGCTAAAGATTAGCCAATTCCGTTTACCCTTTGGAGGATTGGTTAGTGCCTATGTCTCTTTGACAAGTGTTGCGGCTTTCTAGTTCAGTATAGGGAGACTCCCACACTGATAGTTAGTCCTTGCCTAGAGGTATGAGAATCGAGATACGGTAAATGGGATTGGTTGTGATAAATGCCTGCGGGGAGTGGGCCTTAACTCATTATGCCCTTCTAGATGGCTATATATCTTATGGCCAATATTTCGAAGCCTCTGCACTCCACTATAAAACCTTGGGCTAGCCATTCGAACGACAGAGCGAAATGGACCATGTGCTAGCAGCGATGTTGAATAGAGCAAGCATTGGCGAGATTGTCATCACTTAATGGCCTTCTAGTCAAGGTGTAGCTCGAGTAAACATCATGTAGACTTGGTGGTAAAAGATGGTGGTAGAAACGCCTCGAGGACGATTTGTTGTCGGGGACAAGAGAGAGTTATAACCTGTGCTAATCTTGAAACAGCTGTTAGTTTATGCTTTTATCAACCTGAAGAAGAATACAACGGCGGATATTGTTTATCTGGGCCTCAGATCAAGTGTATGTGAGATGTCAACATTCAATTACACAGATGTTACTCTGGAAACTGTCGGTATTGCAGAACTCTCTTGTTATTCATCATCGGCGGGGTGGAAGCTGCAAGACAGTACTAACCAGTATAGATATATATCACTCATCGAGTCCTGATCTGTTAGTCCTTCGTGCTTCATGTTGCTCTCAGCAAAGAAAAAGATGAAAAATAAGAAAAAGCTTTTTGTATCTTATTTGCTGACTAATATTATCACATGACCCTCCTGCTCCTTCGAGCTTCCTTTTTCTGGATATCTTGCTGAGCAGATAGAGAGACAATTTGCATGTCACAGCAACCAAGCAGAGCATAGAAGAGCTAACTGATCATCCTCACCTGGCTGCTATATTCTATTACACCGTTGTTCTTTTGATATCCCCCCACCATTCACGCTCACCATGGCAGACTCACCAGCTTCTCCACTTTCCTCGCTCGCGTCAGAGGAGTTCCCTGAGGATGTCAAGTTCGACGACCCGGGCCGGTCCCGTTCAAACTCGCCTCCTCAGGCGCATCCTTCTAAGCGCCGTAAGACCGGAATAGCTGCATGGGACCATCATACCCCGATATCGTCTGTCAACGATGACCTTCCGCCACCATCTCCAGTAGCCTCTATATCGTCAGACAGCTCCGGCGTGATACCAAATTCTCCCGGTACCATGGCACTACTGGGCCCTGAGGAGGACTATAGTGGCGCGGGGAGAGATCACATCACCGTTTGCCTCTGGGAAGGCTGTGGGGCGAAGGATTTTGGAAATATGGATGCGTTGGTTAAACACATTCACAACGAGCACATTGGGTCTCGACAAAAAAAATATTTATGCGAATGGGGTGATTGTGCTCGGAAAGGGCAGGCTCATGCCAGCGGATATGCTTTGCGTGCCCATATGAGAAGCCATACCAAAGAAAAGCCATTTTACTGCGCATTACCAGGTAAGCAGTTGAACCCAAGGTTTTCAGTCCAGTTCCTTTATCTAACGAAGACGTGCGTGTGTATTAGAGTGTGATCGTAGTTTTACGCGTTCAGACGCTCTTTCGAAGCATATGAGGACTGTGCATGATACCGATGCCTTAAAATCGCTCGACGCGCTTGCAAAGCAAAGTTCCAATCCAGCAGCATCTACTCTCCCCAAACCCCCTCGAATCAAACTTAAGCTTCCACCACGCAAAGAAAATGACAATGGCGAAAAACAGAATTGGGTAGAACCGAAAGGCGACCAAGGCAAAGGAAAGGAACCTAGCGACATACCGATTTTTGACGCGGATGTTGGTTTTGATGAGCATGAAATGTCGATGCCATTGGATCGACTTGCACGTCTAATACGCCGGCAGATCCACTGGGCGGAACAAGAATCCAAAACTTTGGAGCAAAACTGGGAGTTAATCAAACCACAAAGGAAACAGACCTGGAAAGAGAAGGAGCTTATCCTAGACGATCTCATTCATGGTGAGCTTCGTGTATATGGCGCGGGACCCATTCCAGATAGAAGACCCTCTAGCCGTGGTGGTGTACATAATTTGTCACCAATGCCTTCCACGGCAGAGCAGACGAAAGTATCACCCCCGGAAAAGGTCAACCCGGATGAAGTTGGTGGTGCGGAAGAGCTGCCTGAGCAGCAGACACAGGCGTCTGAAATGAAATCACATACTGATGATGATCGGCTGTAAAAAATTTATAGCAGGAGTGTACGATTGTGTCGGGTTTTAATGCCACGAGTATCTTGTTCCTTTCTATTTATACCACCCGCTTCTGGCAAGCGGTTATAATACTACGAATATAATGTCACTTGAGCCATTACGTTGAGATTTATACGTAACCTGTTTCCCCAGCCCGCCGCCACAATAGGACGGCGGACAAGCGTTTTATCTATATACCTTGGTTAAAGCATAGGACGATAATAGCAAGACAAGATAAAGAGGAAACTACTAGCTTATATTGCTCGACAGTGCTCTTTCAAAGTAACTCTACTGTGGTATGTATAAACCACCCTCATCGCTCATAAGTCAACGCTCCCTCAAAGATCAATCAATAAATCAAAGCAAAAAAATGGTTACGGCTTTTGAGGGATAAAAAATGTAGAAGAATAATGAAGCGATGATAGAAAGCGTGGCACGTCTAGAAGTACATGTAATAGAGGCAAGGCTATGGCGAATATATGCGAAGGAGGTGGGCGGGGATGAGGAAGGAAAGCCGGGGAATTATATTGAATCAAACCTACTTCTTCCATGACTTCAACGTGAGTTAAAACACGCGAGGAAGAAACAGTATTAACGCCGTTCACAAATGCAACTGACGGGAATATCAAACTCCGGCTGCTCCAAGCCAGAGATCCAAAGTAGAAAGGGAGATATAGAAATATAAGGGAGATATAGAAATGAAAGGGCGTATAGATGGAGGAGTAGGATATAATGAGATAGTGGCGTAATATGGGACAGCACCTCGACCAAGATACCTTAGGAGGCATCTCCAACTAGTTGGGCGGTATGTAAATATTAGAAGGTAGTGAGCACGGCAGACATGAATGGGCCGGAAACTAATTTGAGGCTTCGGTGCCCTTCTCAGCGGCCACTAGACGGCCATACATGTTGAGAAGCGCACTTCCGGGGGTTCCTTTGTTAGGCCAGTAAGCCGCACAATAATCCCTAGGAGCAAGTTAGTATAACTGAATCCTTACACGATAAGTAGGCTGGTAAAACAAACCATAGTCTTCCTTCGAGCGAGGCTCGTGCCTCTTCCCCGTCAAGGATACCACGAATAAAATCGCCAATCATTCGAAGTAATCGACGAAGTTCAGCAGCTCGCTCGGGTTTGCTCGGAATGCTTTCTTTGGTGACCTG
The DNA here is from genome assembly GCA_032989685.1 of Arthroderma sp. PD_2. NCBI lineage: Eukaryota > Fungi > Ascomycota > Eurotiomycetes > Onygenales > Arthrodermataceae > Arthroderma > Arthroderma sp. PD_2. The sequence continues at coordinate 8,953 of JANTQJ010000659.1, forward strand.
GGACACTCGCCTCAAATGCTCACGGATCGGTTTGAAGATGCTCCTAAGCATGTTGTCGCCACCAGTTGGTGTGGCCATATTGCGATCATCACTACGACGTCGCTGCTGGGCTTCTTCCTTGGAATGCCTGCGTGCTTTATCAGAATCGGCGGGTTTTCTGTGGTCGCGTTCTCGTAAGGGGGTATGAGATCCGTCGGCACTATCACGGCTGCCACGATTTTGCATGCGGCGTCTTGATTTTTCGGCCTTTCGCGGAATAGACGGGGCAGGTGATGCGGAAACCGTTCTGTGAGGCTGTCGGGCGTTGTTCTTTTTGTTGTTACGGTGGTGGTTTTCCAGTGCCTTCCTAGCCGCAGCGCTTGTTCCATTGCTGGCTTTGGCCTTTAGCACCGATATGAGGTAATCCGCCCTTCGGACCAGGTGTACGGCTCCAGGTGACTTTGACCCTTCGCCTTTGCCACTCATCCGTTCTTGTTTGCGGTCAACCCTATGTTCATCAAGGAAGAATTTGTCTCCTAGACTTAGCTCAGGGTCATCACGAATTTGCGTCCATGCTCCGTAGCCGTGGCGCGCAATACCTAGACAAAGCATTCCATCTTCCCGGGCACCCCAAGAGCAGGAGTAGTCTGCACCCTTAGTAGCCTCCGGGATACGGAAACTTGTTATATCTTGAAGATTGGAGGTAGCTTCTCGAAGAAGGCGCATTTCTGCCGGCCTCCCGACAATGGTTTCTGCATTTATGCGCTTGACGCCCTTGTGGTCGAAGAGAATTGCCTTTCGCTCCTTTTTTGTGAAACTCTTACCCTCACGTTCGAGAGCACGGATCCTATTGCTTTCTTCCTGTTCGAGGGCGGTGGCTTTATCAACGACTTCGTTAAGAGCATCTTTCACGACACTGATATCCCGGTTTGTGAGACGTGCTTCCTTGACAATGTCTTCCTCACGCTCTTTCATATCTCCGTATCTGAGATACGCGCGAATTAGATGTCGGTACTCCTTTTCGCTCAAAGGCGCACTAGGATCTGGGCCCTCGGCATCAGATAGGGCGTCGGCATCCATGTTCACTTGTTGGCGAGCTCGTCGTTTAGCTTTGCGCTCCTCACGTTCATCACCGATTCCGGCATTCGGGGTTACATTTTCGACCACTTCCTCTTTCGGGGGTCTCCTTTGAGCTTCCAGTTCTTCATCTGCCTTGACCTTCTCTAGGTATTCCTTTGGAATAATATCGTCCCACGAAAGGTCATCAAACTTGACATCAACATACTGACATTCGTTAATAAAGTCGATGCCTCCACTGACTTCAATCGCATCTTCCTCGACAGTCTTGTGCTCTTCGGCATTGGCAAGTACTGCATCGATATCAAGTTCTTCAAGTTTCTTCTGGTTATCGGACTGTTCGAACATTCGTTGTCCACGCTGCTTGAGAATTCGAGAGATGTCATCGAAGGAGGTGGGTTCATTGACGTGGTGGCCAGCACGAACAAGTTTGTCCTTGAGGTTGGTGGCTTCGTTGTCGGTTACGCCCCTTTGGATGGTAATAAACTCCAGTAAGAGCTTATTCCTGGCTCGTTCCAAAACCTCTTCTTCAACAGTGTCCTTAGAGACTAGACGGTACACGCTGACAGGTTTAGTTTGCCCTATACGATGAGCTCGTGCCATTGCCTGCAGGTCAGCTTGAGGATTCCAGTCTGAATCGAATAAGATCACTGTGTCGGCGGTCATCAAGTTAATACCAAGGCCACCGGCGCGTGTAGAGAGCAAAAAGGTAAAGTCAGTGCTTCCAGGAGCGTTATAATGTTCAATAGCGAGTCGACGAGGACCAGCAGCGATTGTGCCATCCAGACGCTGGTAATTGAAACCACGGGCGTCCATATAACTTGCCAATATATTTAACATCCTTACCATTTGACTGAAAATCAGGACACGGTGGCCGTCGTTCTTCAGTTTGGTAAGGAGCTGGTCGAGTACCATCATTTTCCCACTGCTAGTGACGAGTGCTTTCAGCTGGTCTTCTCGCCGTGTGCTGCCTCCCGCTTGGTCTTCAGCGCCCCAAAACATAAACGGATGGTTACTGGCTTTTTTCAATTCCATCATGATATTGAGCAGCGAAGGTTTTGGTCCTCTGCCTCCGTGGTTCAGAGCATCGTAGTTTTTGGTCAGGATATTTTTATACAATTCGAGTTGAACGTCGGAGAGTTCGACGCGAATGATCTTTTCAGACTTTGGCGGGAGTTCACTCTCAACCTTTGATTTGGTACGCCGTAGCATATAAGGTTGAATAGCTTGGGTCAAGTCGGCAAGCTTCGCACTGGCAGCTTCAGAGTTCAAGTCCATGTTCTCGTCAATTTCAATGACACCAGGGTTGAGAAAGTCCATCAATGCTGAAAGTTCACCGAGGTTATTCTGGACTGGTGTTCCGGTTATGAGCAACCTACAGGACGACTTGAAATCCAGTAGTTTGGCGTATAATTGTGAGTCACGGTTTTTCAATCTGTGTGCTTCATCGATAGCCATGAACTGCCATTTGATTTGGTTTAGGAAACTTGCATCCTGCAAAACGTATTCGTAAGTCGTGAGGAGAACATGGAATTTAGGTCGTTTCAAATTGCCATCCGTCAAAAGCTCATAGTCTTTAATGATTCTTCGGGCTGGCTCTGGGCCGCTATAGACAATGTAATTGACATCCGGAGTCCAATAGTCAAAGGTCTCACTCCACGCTGGCATAGTGCTCAATGGGACAATGACAATGAACGGGCCTTGTTGCTGCCTGACATGCCGTAGCCAGTTTATGAAAGCCACGGTCTGAACCGTTTTGCCTAGCCCCATTTCATCAGCAAGGACAACATTACGGCCACGGACCCAGTTGTAGGCGAGAAAGTTGACTCCTTTCACTTGGAATTCCTTGAGTTGGCCGTTTTGGATGAAGTCCGGATTACCATGTATTGGTTCAAATTTGGAGCGAGTTGCAGGATTTGTCTCAGTTCGGGAGGAGATAGGGGGGTGGGAGCAGCGGTCGAGGTAGGCATCGATCTGACTTTGAGCTATCGTGCTAATGAGGCCGCCATCTTCCCAAGTGCAGCCATCATAAGGTAACCTTTTCCATTTAATGTAATACTCGGTGAGGCCATCGACCTCACGGGAACCGATGACACGTTCCACTTGTTTGAAATGATCAATTTTCTCTATATACCGCT
>JANTQJ010000066.1:0-32774 GCA_032989685.1 Arthroderma sp. PD_2
CGTCAAGATACCCATCGCCTACGAGAGGTCCTTCGAGCCACAGCTCCCCAACGGTGCCCACGGGTGCCAGCTGCTGGGGATTATCCGCCTCCACAATCCAAGTACACACGCCAGCGCCCCGGCCAATGTTGACGCCAGTTGAGTCCAGTGGAGCAAGTAGGGTTGTAGGAGTGCACTCAGCAGGGCCATAAGCGTTGATAATCTGGGTATGATCGCCAGCTAGCTGGGCATCACTTGGTAAAATCACCTCTCCGCCCAGGATGAGTGTAGTCAGCCTTGACAGTGTTTCCTTCCCCAAGGCCCGAGCCAGTGAGGGTGTTGAGTCCATGAAATTGATATCATATTTAGTTAAGCAATCAGCCAAATGGTTCTCGCGCTCCTCCGCGGAGGGTATACATAGACATGCACCTATAGTCAGGGCTAGGAAAAAGTTGGACCAGGTAACATCAAAGGCATAGGAGGCAAAATCAATTACTCGCGAGTTTTCACTGTATCCCAATGCCTTCTGTTGATAGGCAATGGCGGTACAGAAGTTGCGGTGAGTGATACGGACCCCCTTTGGGGTGCCAGTACTGCCAGAGGTGAAGATTATGTACAAAAGGTCTCTAGGATGGACGATGGGTAGTTCCTGGGTCAGCTGCTGATTATCAGTATTTCGGTGGAGATCGCTCCGTCCAATTACAATATGCTGGCGTCCAAGACTCTGGGCCAGGGCCACGTTCTTCTCCGAGCATAACAACACCGGCGAGTCGGTCTGAGATAGTATCTGGGTGAGCCGTTCTTGCGGTTGCTTCATGTCTAGAGCTACCAAGGTTCCGCCAGCCTTCATCACAGCGAGAACCGCCACCGGCATCCAGAGCGACTTCTCAAACAACAGCGGTACCAAGGTCCCTGTCACGCCCATGCTGGCCAGTTGAAGTGCAAACCTGGTAGAGGTCTCGATCAACTGCTGGTATGTCAAAGTGCCGTCCCAGGCATGTATAGCCGGGGATTGTGGACACTCTAGTGCCTTATCTTCAACCTTATGGTGCACACATTCTTCAACGGGATCGGGAACGTGAGAATTCCATGTCAACACGTCGGCCATCCTTTCCATGGAAGAAGATTGGATTGATGCGACCATATCTGTTAGACTTGTCTTGTCATGTGCATTACCCGCCAAATGTCGTAGAACATCCCCAAATTCTTGGACGAGACGGGTCATTTCAGGCTTGGGGATAAGGCGTGTATCAAACTCCATGGTTGCACGAATGCCGTCAGAGGACAGTTCACAGTCGACATCGACAGCGTACCTGCCATTACACTCGCGACTTTCGATTGGGGGATGGGGAATCTCGCTAAGGAAGGGCCTTCCCGGGGGATGAGGATCCTCTGATGTGGTGGGATGGATGACTAGAAGTGAACGGAAGCGGCACGCAGTCGCAGCAGCTTCACTAATGCGGCGGATGTTCTGTAAGCCTGTCTGCTCAAAGGGGATCATATCGGCCGCCTGGCGTTGCACGGCCTCTAACAGCTGGTAAGAATTCCCCTCCCAGTCGACCTTCACCCGGATTGGAACGGTGGCAATGGTGGGGCCTGCCATATGTTCGATCTCAGGAACAGCCGCCTGGCGGCCCGTTACCGTTACACCATATAAGGCTTCTCTGGTGTTAGCGCGAGCGGCCATCACCACCGCCCATGCAGCACGAACGATAGTAGCTGGTGTGAAGTCACTACAGCTCCAATCTAGTTCGGAAACGCAGAGAGTCATCACGGTTGTCAGGGCATTTGGGGACGGCTCTACACGAGTTGTTATGCCTACCCAAGGGAAGCCCGTTCCTTGGAGACCGGCAAACTGGTCAGCCCAGAACCGGTGGAGGGTGACTTCGTCAAGCTTTTGGATGTACTTGATAAATGGGTTGAGAGATACAAGCTCAGAACCAGCCTCCTGGTAATAGGCATGTTCAGCATCAGCTAGGATCAACGGTAAAGACCATCCATCATATAGGGCGTGATGTATCTCCAAAACGAAGAAGCGACGCTCCCCTGTATCCCCTCCAATTATGGCAAACCGGGTCAGTGGGTCACCCAAGCCCATGGGAAGCTCCTTAGGCGTGGCTATCTGCTGATACTGGTCGAGGGTGGATTCAAATACCCACTGCACGCCTTGGTCGAGGACAACCTGCATGATCCCGTGGTTCGGTAGGCTCACAATCCGTGTGCGTAGAATGGGATTTACCGCCGCCACTTGATCCCAAGCCGCCCGGAGCCGTCCAATATCGATGCCGTGATCAATCTCATAGATAGACTGCTGCACGTAATTGTCGGAATTGGTACGAGTGAGGGCTAGCATCCCTTCTTGAAGGGGAGTACATTGGAACATGTCCAGCACCTGTGGTTCCTTAACATGGCAGAGTTGGGCTGCATGGGTGCGGGCCTGTCGTAGATCCAAGGAAGGTTTCAGCAAGGAAAATGGAGGAATGGTCTCGGGGTCAGCCGAGACTGTCAAAGAGCGAGCTCGAGCGGATAGGTCTGCGAGACGCGGAGTTTGGTAGATGTCTTTCACAGTTAAGAACAGTCCGTGTTCACATGTAATCCTGCTCAGTTGTAGGGCGCTGGCGGCCGAACCGCCCCGTTGGAAGAAGTCATCATGCTTTCCAACGCTGTCGGGGCTTATTGCCAGTATTCGAGCCCACAAGATGCGCATCTGGTTCTCTAGCTCAAGCTCCGGGGTATCGTTGGGTTGAACCCCCTCCGGGAGAGAGGCGGCCTCCCTCTCCGGGGCGGTTAGCTGGTCATCGTTGATCGAGCAGTGCAGCTCTCGATGGGGAGCTAGCTCGTCGTAGGGTTGCAGCATTGACACAGATAGCATTATGTCCGGCTTCTGATCTTCAAAGTAGATATTGATATAATAAAGTGTTGTGAAGAGAGTCAGTCTGGTTGCTATTTTTTTTTATTTTATTTTCCTTTTCTTTTGATAGGCGACATTCGGCATTTCAACCCATGATATAGATAGCTTTGGTGACCTCGAGGACCACGCTAGGCTGATTGACCCCCCCCCCCCCCCCCCTCCATGACACCCAAATTGTACCCGACATGACAGACAAAATATTGGGGTGCAGGTCCCGTGTGCATCCTAGACCAGTCATTTCATAGACTGCCGGCATAATCTCATCTTTCTTTTTCTCTTCGTCCCTTATTGGAGTTGCTGTCGGGTTGGACGGGGTATCATGAAGCGGTTTGTGTAAGGTTTCGTTTAATTGCTAGACGAATGTTGTTCAGCTCGAAAAGCAAAGGAAGGTCCATGGTCCATTGTAGAACGTCAAATTAAGGTTACACAGGTCCTGGTACGTGCAGCCGCCGGTTTTGTTACTCCGAAGGCTGCTGTCTTTGCAATATGCAGGAGACCGATCATATTATAGCTGGGCTGTTGTGCAATTCTCGTGTTTCCGCGTAGCTGATCCTCCGTATATCAATGCACCCCGCGCCGGTAATATTTCGGGAGCAATGATATGCACATACCCAACAACTACAGGACCGTACTTCGAAAGCATAGCGGTCTCAGGGAGGTATGTTATGGTGAATAAGACCACCCCATAGAGCTTCGATACCTCCGATTAAAGGCGCATGCAGTCAATCAATATCGCCTAGGCAATTGACCCAATCTGGGGCCTATTGTAGTCAGATGGTCTTTTTTCAAGCATCGTGGGTAACCCGATCGGAAGGCCTTCATTTCCTAATTTTAGACCGGCCTAGATCTGCCCTCTGAGCCACTTGCTAGCCTAATTAAAGGCCAACATGGTATATGCAAGCAGGGGTAAACTCGCCGGTACCCTGGGATTTCTATGATGAAACCAAACGGAGGATGACCCCCAGAAAGGAGCTTCCTCCATAAAGTTAGTAGCGGTCACCCGGTCCTGATGATCCGCGGGAAGCAGTAATCGAGAAGCGAGTGATTTAGCGAGTAATCAAGTGGTGATACATATAACAATGCCCCCGGATGAAGCTGAAAGGCGGGAAAGGCATGGATCAACAGGCGGGCGGGAAGAAGGATATACCAACCGAACGGCCAAACAGCCAATCAATCGATGAATCAACCGAGCCTATGCTCAATGCCCAGCCGAATATCGGCGGGATTGCTGGTGATGTGCAAGATTGCTGGAGATGTTTACGTGGGAGCTCATGATGATCTCATTCAGTTGTCAGCATTACCTGTCAACAACGATCCTCGAGGTCGAAGATCTCCAACCTTGTAACCGGGCATGCTTAATATCACGTGATGAGACTGACCAATGAAAACCTCCGCAGCTGAACCGCATTTGTATCACAACCACCGCCTCCCCTCTTACAAGACGCAAATACTCTGACACTTTCCTAGGACCTTGCATCTTCCCCTCATTCCTCATCATGGCGTTTTACTATTAATGTAGCATTAATAGCCGAAATGTCCACCATCTGAACCGCCAAGTTAATATATTCGATGGCTGCTCTACAAACAACATATTATCATACCCACTTTACCGAGTCTTACTATCAGGGGGCTAACAAAGCCACCACTATGCAGATATTGCATGGTCTGGGTATGAGCCCACTCAGCCTGATGGTTTATAGCTCCTTGATTGGCGGTTATCCCAGCAGGTCTTCGGAACACCTCGTGTAGGTTTCCGGGACTCTATAGCTGTCCAAAAATGGAATTCATTCACACCACCGCCTATTTTACGAGGTTTCCTGAGTTACCTCGAAAATAGGGCAATACCTCCACTCTAAAACTTTATGTGCTCAGCTCTGGGCTGATGGGATGCACAGAGTGTTGGTGAAAAAAAAGGGGATGCATTTTCGTATAAGGATGACATCAGGTGCTTTCAATTAGAGGACCAAATTCGTCACATCTAGCTCTGCTTGTTCTATTGCATTTGCCTATGAATATGTCTAACCCCTGCACCGTACGAGATGGGAATAGTTTTGGACCTTTCATTCAGCCCTCATGTTTTGATGGCTTCGACTTCACGCTGCTTTTTGAGGAGAGCATTCTGACGATTATCCCTGCGCTAGTTGCATGCCTGCTTTTGCTGATACGTGTTTGGAAGCTCAACCGTCTTCCTGTCAAGGTCAAGCCATCATGGCTCTCTGTGGTCAAATCAGTGGCTATTTCACTCTATGTGATTTTACAGCTCATACTCCTGGTCCTTTGGGCTGTTGACGGTGCCTCCCGCACCGCGGTGACCATTCCCTGCGCCATTGTGGTTATTATATCCTTTGTATTTTTCCTTTATGCGTCTCATCTCGAACACGAACGGTCCTTGCGCCCATCAACCATCCTGAGCTTGTACCTAGGAATCTCATTACTAGTCGACATCGCCCGCTGCCGGTCTCTTTGGTTGACCACCGAAAATCCACCTATAGCTGCGCTGTTCTCCGCTGGCTGTGGGGTAAAAGCAGTAATTCTAGGTCTAGAATCAACTGAGAAGCGTTCTCTGTTGAAAGATTTCTACAAGAACAGTGCTGCAGAAGCAGTTGCAGGGGTTTACAACCGCAGCGTGTTTTGGTGGGTGAACAAGATCTTACGGAAGGGTTTCAAGAAAATCCTTCCGATTGACACACTAAATGTCCTCGATGACGATCTGCTCGCTGCGACCGCCCCCCAGGCCCTCATAGAAAGGTGGAATAACGCAGGTAAGTGTGCAGCCTGAAGCCTTCTCGGGCGGTCACAAAGGAGCAACCGCTGACTGCTGTCGATCAATAGACGAGTCTGCATCTCACGCTCTTCTTGGCTCCTTTTTGTTGCATTATAAATGGCACATCGCGGCTGGGGTCATTCCACGTCTCGCGTGTACCGGCTTCTCTTTTGCGCAGCCTTTCCTAGTACAGAGAGTACTAGATTTTATAGATGAGCCCGAGAGCTCGACTTCCCGCTACCAGGCCTATGGGTTGATCGCAGCCTACGGAATTGTTTATCTCGGACTTGCAGTACGTATTCTAGCTCTACCATACGTAGCGCGATTTAGCTAAACGAAGCGATAGGTTTCCCAGGCGGTGTACGAACATAAGACCTATCGTGTAATTACGATGGTACGGGGCAGCTTAAGCACAATGATCTTTCAAAAGACTCTCCGCGTGGAGTGTTCAGCGACTTCTGACAGCATTGCCATCACGCACCTGAACGCAGACGTAGAGTGGGTTTCTAGTGGGCTGTTGGACCTACATGAATTCTACACAAGTATTCTGGAGGCTGGCCTGGCCTTGTGGTTATTGGCACGATTACTCCAGATGGCTATGCTGGCTTCTGCAGTATTTATTCTCCGTACGTGGCAATGCATTCTTTCTATCTCGTCACTTCCATATACTTATTAAGAAACGATTCTTTAGTATGTCTCATTGCTGGTTTTTCACTAGCAGTGGCGGCGGGAAATGCCCATATACAGTGGCTTGACGCCATTGGAGAGCGCGTTTCCGTGACCTCCAAGGTCCTTGGTTCTATGAAAGCCATCCGAATGACTGGGATAGCATCTCCTATCACATCTAGTGTAGAAGAACTTCGTGACGAAGAGATTAGAAGCTCGAGGCGCTCTCGATTCCTTGACGTGTTCGTGTTGGTTGTGTGTAAGTTGAAATCCTGCGCAAAATCTAAGCCCGCATCAATCACTCTCATATGATTATCTAAGTCTACTAACTATATTGTCTAGCATACGCCTCCTCCTCGTTCGCTCCCGTGTTTGGATTTGGGCTATATAGCATACTCGCGAAACAGCGTGATACCGCGCCTTTGACCGATTCTGTTGCATTCTCCGCTCTGACACTATTTTCACTCCTCGAGGGCCCTATGGGCACACTGACTCAAGGGGGAGAGCGCCTGGTAGCCATAGTGAAAGGTTTTCAGAGAATCCAGACTTATCTGCGCACAGATGATCGGTTAGATGGCCGATTGAGCACAAACCCCGACCCAACCCTTGCCATTGACCCGGAATTGAAATTGCTCCCACAGACCACTTGCCCCTGTTCGCAAAATGAGAAGAAAGATGCAGCCGGGAAATCTAGCAAATATGTGACGTTAAGGGATGTATCCGGCCCCTGTTCCAAGTATATGCAACCGCGAATTCATGAGTTGACACTGGAAGTCGATCATGATAAGATTACAATGATTGCTGGGCCAGTTGGGTGCGGCAAATCGACCTTCCTTCAGCTGCTTCTAGGAGAGATCCCGTACTCTGGCTCTTTATGGGCAAGTCATACTCAAGCAGCTTACTGCAGCCAAGCATCTTGGTTGGCTTCTGGAACCATCCGAGATAATATTTTGGGGACGTCAGTGTGGAACCTGCCTTGGTATGAGGAGGTGGTGCGTGCGTGCGCCTTGGACACAGACCTTCAGGAGATGCCTGAAGGGGATTTGACCCAGGTCGGCGTTCGCGGGTCTCGGATGAGCGGTGGACAGCAGATGCGCGTGGTAGGGAGGCACATTCCCATACCCAAATTCCTTTAGTTACTAACTTTATCAGACATTAGCGAGGGCTTTGTACTCGAAAGTAAAGGTCTTGATCCTCGATGACGTTTTAACGGGTCTAGATCAGGTCACTGCCCAACACATTCTACAGCGACTCTTTGGGCCAGACGGCATATTCAAGAGAAACAGACACACCGTTGTACTAGCAACAAGTTCTGGTACGGAAATTCCCTAGATTGAGCTATTATTTCATTCAACTAAGCCTTCGCAGTGCGTCACCTCGAGTATGCCGATTCTATCATCATACTCAGCGCCGATGGACGGCTTCTCGAAAAAGGTTCCTACAAGGAGATTGTGGACAAGGGCCGTTATTCAGAAAGCTTTAGTCGCCAGGGTGAGGTTTCTGACGATGACCGGGTCTCTGGGAAGCAGGAGGATGAGATATCGTTGTCGGCGACTCCCCTCGACGAAGACTTGTCCCCCGAACGATGCCATGGGGACTGGACGGTGTACAAATATTACTTTCAAAACATAGGCTGGATTCTGCTAGGATCTTACATAGCATGCACGTCCGCTTTCATCGTTGGGTTTAGCTTTCCGCGTGAGTTTCATGGGCTGATTCTAATGTCCTTTTCCTTCCTTTCTATTTATTTCTATGCTAATATGTCTTCCAGCTATCTGGCTTCAATGGTGGACAACAGCCAATATAAGTCACCCGCATGAACGACTTGGATATTGGATAGGAGCATATGCTGCTCTCACTGGTCTGAGCCTGGTATTACTCGGCCTTTGCGATTGGTATATATGTCTACACCCACACACCCTCGTCATCGCAGCTAACAATATATGAAAGGGTCTTTAACATGATCATCGAGCCGAAGACTGCCAAAAGGTTTCATAGCATCCTGCTAAATACAATAATGGGGTATGGTTATCATATTTCAACCCTGTCTAATTAGTATCTTATTTAACTCTGAACATGTATAGAGCAACCACTGCGTTCTTGACTTCGACGGACATTGGAAAAACCCTCAATCGGTTCGGTTGGATCCTTTCTTTACTCTCCCCTAGATTAAACCAAATTGTACCTATGGAGCTAAAACATTTCCCGATTTAGGTTTAGTCAGGATCTCGAGATCATTGATATGGAGCTATCCTCCGCCTTTGATTCAACAATGATTGCCTTCCTCAGCTGCGTGGCGGAAGGAATATTAGTTTTTGTCGGCTCGTCTGCCTACGTTGGGATCGCAATCCCCTTTTGCATCATCATAGTATACTTTATCCAGAAGATCTATCTACGCACATCCCGCCAAATCCGACTCCTTGAGATTGAGCTCAAAGCGCCTTTACAGTCCCAGCTTCTAGATGTCCTCTCAGGCCTTTCCTCCATTCGAGCGTATGGGTGGACAGGGGATTATCAGGATCGAAACAAAGCCTCCCTCAATACTTCACAGCAACCTTATTACCTGCTGTTTTGTCTGCAGCGTTGGTTAAACCTTGTCCTGGACCTCCTTGTAGCTGGAATCGCAGTCTTAGTCGTTTCCATCGCAACAAGTCAGCGAGGAAATGCCTCCACGGGTCTTCTGGGCGTGGCGCTATTCAATATCGTCAACTTTAGCGGCAGCTTACAGCAACTAATTGGCGATTGGACAAAATTAGAGATAGCAATCGGAGCTCTATCGAGAATCAAGTTTTTCGCAAGTCACACTCCACGTGAGGATATCAATGATGACACGGAGCCAGTTGCAGAAGATTGGCCGAAGGAGGGCAGTATCTCCATTACCAACGTGTCTGGGTCATATGAGTATGTTCCATCAAGGGTTGCAAACTACCCCAGTTTCCATTCTTTACTTATTTTCTTGTACCCAGGATAAACGAGAACAGCGTCATCGAAGATATCAATCTCGAGATTAAGTCCGGCGAAAAAATTGCTGTGTGCGGGAGGACTGGCAGGTAGGTACTTTTTATCGTTCAATCCGGCAGTTTACGCTTTCCTTTCTAAGGGATTTCTTATTTAAACAATAACCCCTGCCATTGTTGGCAGAGCTTAGCTGATGGCTAAAAAGTGGTAAATCCTCGTTGATCCTGGCCCTCCTACGCATGCTCGAACAGAAAAGTGGCACCATTCTCATCGACGGGGTAGATACATCCAGAGTATCACGAACTCATATCCGCTCCAGGCTCAACGTCGTCTCCCAAGATCCCGCATTTCTTTACGGTTCTGTAAGACTCAATTTGGACCCAACAAGCGAAGCTGATGACGACGCCATTCTTATAGAAGCTCTCACAGCAGTTGGGCTGTGGGGGCACATTGAATCTGATGGTGGCTTAGACGCTGAGTTGTCGGCCGAACTGTTCTCGCATGGACAGCGGCAGCTCTTTTGTCTTGCGCGAGCCTTGTGCCATTCAAGCTCCATTCTAATCATGGATGAGGCTACCAGCAGGTATTTGACTTACCTATACCATTGAAAAGCAGTGGTGTAAAATCAAAGCTGACTTCTCTTCTTATCAAGTGTCGACCCTGAAACGGATAAACTTGTTTGTGGTATTATGAACAGCAAATTCCAGAGCAAAACGGTAATTTCTATTATGCACAAACTGCACAACGTCCTGGATTTCGACAAGGTTGTGATGATGGATAAAGGCCGGATTGTCGAGTTTGATTCTCCAAGCAGTCTATTGGCCGTGGAAGGCTCATTATTTAAGCGACTTTACGAGAACGGGGGTCTCCTTGCAGAGAATTAAAGCTTGCCGTGTGATACCTTGTGCCATCGCAAGGGAATCTACAACCTTCCTGTCATAAGGCTAGAGTGCCGAGTTGCAGCTAACATGATCCTTCACAGAATTGTCTCTTTACTTTGTTAAGCCATAGTATGGGTGTTTAAGTTGCATGCACCTTGATGATGAGTTGAAAAAAAAAAGAAGAAGCTTCCTTCTACACAGTAGTGACGTATGTCCTTGATATATTTGATCGAAGCTTTTGTGAAATACGACAACGCCGCCTGTAGGGATCTCTCACCGGGCCCCCACAAGTATAAAGATGGGGGGGCCCCGCTACTTTGATATCAAGTACCTTTAGTCAGTGTTTACTAGTAAAAGGTACAGCTTGCATCGGTAGTAAGTACACCAGCACCTATCAGAAGCGCCAGGAATAGAAATATCGGCAGGCAGCTAAGGTTGCGGAAACGGATCTACCAAGCGAAAAAGCTATATGCACATACTTACAATACGCTCTAAGTCTGTACATATCACATTCTGTACCAAGTACTCCTTAATACCATGTACCAAGTTCTCGACCGAATTCCCCCGCATATAAATAGTTTTGGGAGTTGGGGTATTTATATCGCAGAGAGTCAGCTCCCCCAACTCGAATACCCGGCACCTCTGTTGGAGTTTTGAAGCAAACTGCACATATTCTCAGCCCGAATATCCAGATTCTCACACGTTAGACAATCAGATCTCTCCCGAACCTACCAGTGAATCGGAGTTTTCAAACTTGAAATCATAGAGAGTCAAATTCAGGACAATAACATGGACGTCTTCCGAAGCGCAGAATTCACCGCCTATGTGAAAAATCTCATAGATCAACATCATGTACCAGGTCTATCCATCGCCATCATCGATGGTGACCGCACTGACTCTGCAGGCTTTGGAAAGGCATCGCTCAACCCGTCCAAAGAGTGCACGGCTGATACGATTTTCGACATTGCCTCAGCCTCCAAGTCTCTGACAGCTGCTTCTGTTGCACTTTTAGTCGACGATAACGACAAATATCCGCTTGTCCAGTATGAGACTCCGATGACCAAGCTTCTGCCAGAGGAATTTGTCATGTCTGGGAACGACCATGATGAAGTCTCCCTTGAAGATATACTCAGTCACCGAAGTGGAATGGCACCGTAAACTCACCCCTTTCTCTACCAATTGTCTAGATTGACCACTACTAAAACATATCTTGACAGCCATGACCATTCATACCTAGGCCCCAATGCGGCCAAACCAGACGATGCACGCTCAATCACCATGAACCTGCGGAACTTGATGATCGCAGCGCCGAATCGGAGTGAATACCTCTACTGCAATATGATGTACACCGTTGCAGCTTACCTAGTTGAATGCAAGAGTGGCCTTACATTCTCCGATTTTCTCCAAACCCACCTCCTTAAACCGCTCGCTATGAATTCGACCCATCTCCAACCAGGGTGCGCCCAAGCGAACGGGCTAGGTGATCGCATCGCCACTGGCTATTTCTGGGACGACGAGGATGGAAAATACGTAGGCACGCATTGCCCCGACGCCCCCGAAGCCCAGGGGGCGGGACGAATCATGTCAAGCGCAAAAGACTATATCAAGTGGATCGAAGCGATGATGAAGCAAAAAGGTCCCATAACGAAAACAATTTACGAAGGAATCATCAAAAAGCGCATCTCAGAAACCCCGCCAGCAGACAGTGACGAAAGCGATAGCGACGAGTCCGAAGCATTTCCAACATTCTATGCTAGTGGGTGGGAAATTCTCGAATATAGTGGCTACATGATGGTTTCGCATGACGGGTCCGAACATGGCTTCGGGACCACTCACTTCTTCCTTCCAGAGCTCAACTTTGGGGCTGTCGTTTTTGGAAATTCAAACGGAGCAGGGGACGTTGCGGGGATTTTGAAGTATAAGATGACCGATTGGGCTGTGCATATTAAGGAATCTGGATCCGCAAGGCAGCTGCTTGATAGCATGACGGCGTTTGAGTCAAGTTCAGGAACTGAATCTGAATCAGATGAGCATGACCATGATGCTAGCATCGAGATTGAGAACGAGCTGCTGGAGGAGCTGGGTGGTGAAGGTAGGGAGACGACGGCTCAAACTATGCCGCTAAGTGCCTATACGGGTCAATACTGGAATGAGGGATATCGGGGGCTGAAGGTTGAGGTCAAAGATGGTGGTCTTTTCATCGATGCAACTGATCGATCTATGGGATTCACTCTTACCTTTAAGCATGCTTTCGACCAGACAAAGTATATTGCCCACATCACTGAGTTGCCAGACCGCGAAAGCTCACCTATCAAAGCCGAGTTCAAGCTAGAAGGCGAACAGGCCGTCGAGCTGGGACTAAACTTGGAATCATCGTTGGAAGAATATATCTGGTTCAAGAGAACAGAGGATTAAAGGCCATACTTGAATCCTATGACTGAGAATATTTTGACAAAACAATGAGATTATGCACTACTCTTATAATATCCAGAACCACAGCAACGCCGTAAGTGAATTAAGAAAATAGATGGGTGGCATAAGTCTTGGGATCGTGCAGAGGGGGCTGGGCTAGCTACATGGCTACCTAGCAAATGCAATGTATGCTAAGTGCGCCAGACCAATAAAAGTACGTAAAAGAAAAGAACGACAAAGGGGAAGAAATTAGAGAGCCCAACGTATCAGGAGGGAGAAAGAAGCGAATGTGCTGATTATGTTTTTTTGTTTCTCGTTGTGAGTTGGAGTTTCAAAGCCAGCTTTGTTTAGCTATATGAGCTAGAGGGATCGAATCGAGGGAGTGTGTGTTGGATATGTATGTGTGGTTGATGCAAAAAGGTTCATCGCCGTGCGTCGCTTCGCTGGGGTATAATAATAGATAGAGAGATAAAAAGACAACATCCAGCCAGGTCCCAATGTCCAAACCAAGCCCAAGCCGAAACCGAGTCCGAGGAACAAGTAGACCACCCCATTCAACCATCCGTTCGGTGCCAAGCCCATTATAGAAACTCATCAATGTTCCGCATTATTATCGGTTCTAGTGGCTGCTGTGGTGAGCGCGGGTCATACATCACTGTTGGCCGGCCCAGGGTTGGCGGCGATTGGTTGGTATCCAGTGATTTTCGAACTGCATCGACACCTAGACCGACGCCGCTGGTGGTGGGAGCGGGTGCAGAAACACCTGGGGATAAGATGCCACCAGGTGAAAAGGGCGAAACCATCGTGAACGGATTAGTGGTTTTAGGCGAGAAAATTGTGTCAGCTACCACATCGGTAGGCCCAACATTACTGCTGTCTTGATCACTCATGGCCATATTGACATCATCCTGTGCCGGCTGCGGTGCTTTGAAGAACGAGCGCGAAGGGAACATGCTATCTTGACGAGATGTAGAGCGGCGATAGGTGTGGAAGGTTTGATATTTCTCGCGTAGTGGCAAGGGGCGTGGTGAGATGTTGTTACGTCTGGACGAAGATGAGCCATTGTTGTTATTGTTGTTTCCTGTGAGACGAGAAAGGCTGAAAGGGTTATGCGTGAAGAAGCTTAAGCCTGAGCTAGATGTCGAGTCCATGGTGGGCTTTTTAAATGCTGGGGAAGAATCGATGCTGGATTTGTTTGTAGACTGTGGAAGTGGCAATTGCGGCGCCTTTTCCTGAACAACGGGACTATTAAGCCATTCTGGCAAGGGTTGTTTCCTGGTATTACTTTTATCCTGCAGCTTGGCTCTGAAGTCTGTCAACTGGTAGATGAGACTCATGTTAGGCCCAACCCAGCAACTGCGTGCCTTCACCAAGCCATAGACCGAGTTGAAGTCCAACTCTCTGTTTTTATACAACCCGTAGGCAATGACGAGCGAGGCAGACCGACTGACACCTAGCTGGCAGTGGATGAGCACCGATTTGCCCTGTGATAGACGATCGTCAATCATCTCACAGAGAGTGTATAGGTCGTCTAGAATTTCCGAGTTGTGGTCCCAGGGAACGTGGATGTACTCTGGCTGACGCGTCGACTCCGCCTTGGGCGTGGAAGGTGATTCTGACTCGCTCTCTTGTTCGGTAGCAGAGGGAGGATATTCGAATGCAGACATGAAGGTCGCGTCGGATGTGGCGGTAGAAGGTTCAGAGTTTTGTCTGAGAGTACTTACATTTGCTTTCCAGACGGACATGACTGTATCCTGTCTCTCTCGAGCGGCAGTTTTGAACGGATTGCGAACTTCCTTGGCCACGTTGAAGATGACGTCGAAGCGTGATGCTTCTTCCTGGTTAGGTTCAAGGTACAGATATAATCCTGCATCGTAGATGAGGACGGGACCATTAGGATATCCTCGTTCGGCGCCCTTGCGAGATTCACGCGACACGGGGTTATCATCTTCCTCGTTTAACCTCTCTAGCAACTCATGCTGTGTGAAGAGGTGCTGGGTTGACGGGTTAGGCTCATCTCGTGGACCTGAGAGGGGTCGTTTCGCTGGATTACTGCGCTGAAAGGTCATTGGTGGTCGGTCTGGGAAGGTAGGCGAGAGAATGGAATTAAGGGAAGGAGAAGATTCGGCGTGACGAAGGGATGGTTTGGTAGTTGGGGTTGCAGGGACGGCAAAAGACTGTCGATTAAACCCTGGAGTCTGGATGGTGAGATTCGGTGGTTTCCTTTTGCTGGCGGCGGTGGCATGCTGAGGCATTGGCGACGGAGGTGCAGAGAGGTTCCTTGCGCTGTCGACAATTGGCGCAGTGCTGAGAGGGGGGTTTCGACAGGTACCTGGCTGTGGTAATCTGAGCGAGAGGTTCTTCAAATTCCTTGCCTTTCGCGACGGAGAAGATTCAGGCTGGCTGGTATCCTTTTCACTGGCAGCGGGCTTCTGCTGATGCTGTTGCGGTGGTGGCTTCAGCAGTGGCTCTGTAGCCTGGGAGTTAACCATTCTACCTTCTGGTTTACGGAAATCACCGCCATGTGTTCGCAGGGAGCCTAGCGGGGTAATGGAGGTAGGCGACTCTGGAGACGAGCTTGGAGAAGTCTCCATGACGATGGGCGAGTCAAACGTGGAGCTAGTGGTGGTAGGAGACGAATCTGTTGACTCTGAGGCGGCTGATATGCTTTCGCGAGGTAGGAATGAGAGTGGCAACGGCGATGCGAGGGACGGATATCGCGTGGTTATTGTTGTGGCCGTAGTAGTAGCAGTTGTTGTGGTTGCTGCAGCGGTAGAAGAAGCAGCAGTACCATCCCCAGCAGACACCAACGACCTGCCCTTCCTGTCCTGGCTCACGGTTGAATCTAGGCCTGTCTTGTACGCATCCTGGAGGTTCGAGTGAGGAAGCTTTTCGGGCATCAAGAAGGAGGAAGACTGGTTCGGCGACGAGCGACGGTTTGACCAGCTCAGTCTCGATCGAGAGAGGGAGCGAGACCTGCGTTTCGACTCTGAAGTTGCAGTTGCCAGGGACGATGATGTCGGGTGAGGCATCATCGGTGGTTGCGCAAACATGAGATCACTTCTGGATGTTCTTGCTGGTTGCCAGTATTTAAATGCCGTGTGGTCTATATCATGTTAGTATACACTGCTGAACAGAATGGCACAAGAATCAGCAACAAGGCATTGGCGCCATTAATAGACATCAAACATGTAGTCCTTTTGATAATAATAAAAAGAGAGAGTAAAATGAATAAATGAACGGCTGTCAAGTGTTTGGATTAAAGAGAGCTGTTGACATAAATTCCTTGCGGCGGAAACACGCTGAAACACAATGCAGTGGCAGGGCGCGGCAAGGTCAAGCAACCAGCGCTTATGGGAGGGTCAACTAGCTAAAAAAAGAGAGCAAGGGTCGGGTGAGAGAAGAAAAAGGGCGCAAACCCACCTCTATGCACAGCCTCTTGCCAGCAACGGGGTTTCTTCTTCTCTCTATCTTCCACTGACTGCCAGATATAATCTCATAGGACGGAAACGAGCAGAGTAGAGTAGAGAGAGGAGAGAGAAGTAGTTCTATTGCCAGTGGTGACGGCGGGTCGGGGGGGTCATGGGATTATGGGCGCTGTTTCGCCTTTTCTTCCCACTTGGTCGACTGTTTCACCACTGGGACTTGCCCACTAGATGGAGAACGAGACAAGAGACCTCTCCCCGGCTATAACAAGTATATAATGGAAAGAATGGCGAGAGGACGGCGATGGGATATTATATCAGTCCAGTATGGCGAACGAGGGACGTCTTTTCCACCTGGGAGAGACGGGAGAAACGAAGAGCACGACGGCGGCTAAAGAGCGTGGATGTATGAGGAGAATGCGAGACAGGACGGGTTGGTTCTGGGAGGAGTCGACAGAGGACGGAGAAGGCAGAGAGAGAGAGAGAGAAAGGCGAATGAGAGAGAGAGAAGTAAGAAGAGGGCAAAGAGGAAGAAAAGGGAGGTTGAGAGGGAAGTCAAGAAGAAGAAGAGAGAGAGAGAGAAGAGGAAGAGGAAGCAAGGAGGAAAGAGAAAGATGGTATTACGATACGAGAGATACGCTCGCGATGGGCCTTGCTTTAGGGTCGAGTTAGGGCCAGTTTAGGCCTGTTTTGGGCCTGTTTGGGGCCAGTGGGGAAAGGGCCCGTGACTTGCGTATTGTCATGTATGGTATAATACAGTCTTTTACTTCTCTCTTTTCTTCTTCTTCACTCTTCACTCTTCACTCTTACTTACTCTTACTCTCCTGTCTTACTCTATTATACAGTGGCTACCTCTCTCTACTGCCTACCTACTGTCTACTCTTCACTCTTCACTACCAGAGAAAGAAGAGAAGAAGAGAAGAGAGGCTTGAAGTGGCCCAGAATGCGGCTGGCTTGGCATCTAAATATAGAATCAGGGTTAAAAGTTACCAACTTCTTCTTCTTCTTCTTCTTTTCCTGTTTCATCCACTCTCTCTTTACTCATGCTCATGACATATATTTAGACAAGCCTCACAGGAGAAGAGCAGGTAGAAGCGACACGACCAGTCAAGGCAGAGAGAGAGAGGATAAAGAGTGACCGGAGTGACTAGGGAGAGGGAGTAAAAGAGGAAGAGAGCAAGGGGAGGAAAAAGCAACTCCATGGCAGCGGCAAGAGCCAGCCAACCAGCTTGCTCAGCCCAGGGCCACCCTTCCACCCATAACACAATTACCTGACTTTACGACTCTTCTCTCTCTCTACTCTCTCCACCCTATGTTCCCCATCTCACATCTCACATCGCCATCGCCATCGCCATCGCCAGCCTCAAGATGTACGACACACTCCATTTGATACACGCTTCCTGGCTATAGTGGCTGGGGTTATATAGAGCATCTAATCTAGACTCCACGATAGCCTGCACCAAGACCGGTTAACTGTTAGAGCTGAAGATAGTGATGCGCCGCAACAAGCTATATAGATCGTGGCAGAGTTGGATCGAGACCAGTTCTCCCTTTTTCTTAGCTTCTTCAAGCTCAGGGCTCTGCGAAAGAAGGCTTGTTTCTTGTCTCTCTTTGATCCAACCATATTCACCCTCAGCTCCAGAGCATTAAATAGTGTGAGGGACCCTCCTTATTTTTGGGCACTTCTTCTATTTATACACTCCAGCCCGGTTGACTCAGAACACTGGTCTAGATATGGTATCGTGAAGATGAACACAGTAATGAGTCGGTGAAGCTCTTTCTACCCTGATCCTTCTCTCCAAGCCCAGCGTCAAAACCGGCGCCAACCTGTTTACTAACAGCCTCGTGTTGTTCCGTACTTCCCAACAAGACTAAGGCAAGGGGGAGAGCAAGCTAGAAGGAGCCAGGGAAGCAGTAGAGAAGGCCATGGCAGCGGCAAGGGATAGCCAACCAGTTGCCGGGGCGCCTTCAAAGAAAAAAGATCCCATACGTCGCTAACAGCAACGAGGAAAGACGGTTGAAAAGGAGGTTACGAGGATGGGATTGACGGCAAGGGAGCCCGAACGGCCATCATCCTCGTCCTCTCCTCGTGTCCGGCCGGAACAGCCAGCCGTATAGAGCTGCACTTGACTGACTGCATTGATGTAAGGCTGGTCCTTGCAAAAGAGAGTCCTCCGTATGTAAAGAAGCAGGAAACAAGAACCCGTACGTACAGTGACGGTACGGCTCAAGGGAAGAAAAGATACCAGATATTAATAGACGCAAAAGCCCCAAAAGATGCGCCTGTCAGAAGCCTCGAATCGGTCGTCAATAAGAAAAAGGATCTAGCCTTCTCTCTCTCTTCCCCTTCTTTTTTTCTCTTCTTTCTCGCCCGACTGCTCTCTCTTGTCTCTGCTTCTATCTTCAATCTTCCTCACTCTTTCACAGGCAAGCGACACAGAAGAGTATAATACAGTATACACTGCCATCGCCCATCACACAAAGGTGAGCAAGACCCTAATAATAAGATGTGAAACACGATACGGATACACGGGGACCTCCACCTTTGCGTCCATTACTCGCATGTATACACAGTTATCGTGGAGAGCCATCTCTTCCTCTCTCTCTCTGAAGGCGACTCGCCACGATGAACGAGTTTTTCACGACACGGACCAGCAGGGACGTCATCCACCGTCCATGAATCCGTCATCCTGACAATCTCTGTTCATCCTGTTCATCGTTCAATCTCTTCTCTTGCCGCTCGCCGTCATCAGGGGGCCCGTGGTAAGGGAACGAGCACACGACACTACCAACCGCGTCCTCCACACTGAAGCCCGTCTCGTCTCGTCTCGTCTCTGCCTCGCCTTTTTCTCTTTGCCTCCCTTTTCCACTTCTGTTAGTTCTTGCTAATTCTCCGGCCCGGGACACATGCCAGGACGGGCCCCCTTGTGGAGTTTAGGTCGAGGAGGGAGGACTCCGTAAGCATGGCTAAAAACGCTGGCAAGAGCTTCCATTTTGATTCATGCCGCATAACCAAGACTTCTTTTCTCTTCTTCTCTTCATCCTTCCCACTCCCAAATCCTTCAGTCTATAGAGTAAAGTCGACAAGACAGTTGATGTGTTTTTCAGAGTCGGATGGTGTGCGTCTTGGTGGATGCGATCGACAGGCAGAGAAAAGCAGCGAGTCGTCTCTTTCTCAGGCATCTCCATGATGATGATATGTAATGTCGATTATGACGATGGCTGTGCTGGTGATGACCGACTTGATGTTCTCCATCTCAACTCATGAATATATACACCAAAACTCCCAAAATCCATGCTCCAACCTGCATAGTTCTATGTGCCACGCTCTTGTGCGAGCTGTTCTCGTCTTAAAATCTTCCGTACAACGCGATTGTCGGGGATATTCTGGACTCAACTTGTCCAACGTCGCTTGGGTGAGACGCATGACGCTGGCCAAAATAAATAAAACCTGTAGTTATCGTGAACTCGTCCACCGTCCCTCTAATATCTGGTTGCTGGTCCATGTCTCAGTTCTCGTCCCATCTTCTTCCCCCTGATCCCGTCCCAAAAAAAAAGTCCGTGGAGCCAGAAAAAAAGTCAATTGTATAGATGCCATTTTTTTCTTCACTTGGAACAGGTCGAATCCTCTCGTTTAAGAAGCCGAACGAAGAGAGAGGGAGAGAAGTACGAGAAGCGAACGAGAAAGAAATATAAGTCAAGGGACCCAGGCTAGTCTTCTACGTAGCGCGTCGTGATTTGATTATCTGCAGGCGGGAAGGGCTGTAAGTCATCGCCGGCTGTTCCTCTTTATTGGTGCTCGTCTTTCTTGTTTCGTTCGTTGGTTTTTTCCTTGTTGCCCAAGTTCGCCCATCGTCACTCCGCATCCTAAAAACATCCCTCTTTTGGCCTCGTATACAAGGGACCTCATTCTTCTTCTTCTTTTTTCGCCTTCGTCTTCTGTGGCTTTTATCAAAGGGAATGTTGACGGCCCCTCCCTGAACCACAGACCAGACAAAAGGACGCTCAACAATGGTGTGAACCTAAGGGTGGCTGCTTTGCTCCGTGTCCGTGTGCCGCTGCGTCTTCTTGCTCTGCCCGTCTCGCCTCTTTTCCTTAAAACCTCCTCCCCCCAGCCAGAAAAGCCATGCTGCTGGAGAAAACATCCTCGTCCTCCGTCACCACGCTCATCACGCCTACCAAGACTGCCAGGGAGAAGGGATGGCTTCGTAACCGCCGACAGACTGACCCCCTGATCAGGGAGCCCGTCCAGCTGCCCCAGCCTCGACCGAGCAGACACTCCATCGACGCTGCGAATGCGAACGCAAACGCCAACGGCCAGCGTTCTTCTCTGCAGCACAGTAGCTCGTCGCCGCTGAGTTCAGAGAGCTTCTCGAACCCGGCGCTGGCATCCTTTTCGCCCCGGAAGATCAGTATTCATACTCCTTCGCGACCATCACAACAACAGCAACAACAACATCAACATAGTGCCAGTACATCCACCATCGCCTCGCCTTCGCCATCGCAGCACCAGCATCAACTATTCTACACTCCGACCCCCTTCAGACAAGGGGAACAAGATCAATACTTCCAGAGCCCGTCTCGGTTCGCTGATGAACCTCCTACGACCAGTACTTCTACCAGTCCGAGTATCCGCCATATCACCACCTCCTTCATCAATACCAACACCAGTCTCACCAGTCCCGTGTCCCCAGACAGTAACAGCTTCCACTTCACGCCTGCAAAGGAGCCCAAGTCGCCTCACTACAAGCGGGCGCCGGCCTCTCGCAGCAGTCTTGGAATAGAAACATCAACAGGTCCGCCGCCAGCATTAAGTACGCAGCAACGAAGCAGTGCGCAGGAGAAACAGTGGCAGCTTGTCTCGACGGCTGATCCACCACTTACGCGCCGACCAACTTCAGACTCGACATCTGCTTCGGCTTCGGCTTCGCAGGATTCAGATCCCAAGTCAACTTATTCAAGCGCAGGTACCAGCACATGCATGGATATGGTTGCGCGCAAGGAAGACACGAACACGGCGAGAGAACGGAACCTACGTTCGTCCGTGTCAATGGAGGAGAGAGATAGGGATGCGCATAATGGTGGAAGCAGTAGAGAGTCGCCTCGCGGATCCAAGGTGGAGGATTTGTTCTTGAACATCGCGCAGACATCTAGTCGGCAGAGCTCAGATGTCAAAGCTAGACGGAAGGTAGGTTTAGATACGTCTTTTGAGAAATGCGCGGGTGATATACGTCTTTTGCTAACATGAGATGTAGTCCAAATTTGGTCTTTCAGGGCTATCGTCGCGAGGAAGGACGACTGAGGAAACTCCTTCGCCTGATAGGGGTCACTATTCGTCATTTTCTCAGGATACCTCTCCCATGGAGAATTATGACATGTCTAGTTCCACGCGAACGCCTGCTTCGGCCCACCCGTTGGACGAAGCAGGCCGCAACCGGTTCTTTAGTAGTTCTGCTTCGAGCATTGGACGCAGCAGGCTTGGACGCTTGAATCGCGAATTATCCCCTGAGCCTCCACTACCACAATATATACCAGAACGACGAGATTCAGTTCCAGAGTTTGCGCACACCAAGCCATACAAGTCCAGTCTTGCGGGTACCCGTAAACCCCGCCCAGTGACAAGCTACGACGTGACAGATCGGAATTTAGGGACAGACACAGCTGTAAAGTCTAAAAATGAAGGTACCGAGTCAACGTTGTCGACAACCGCCCCATCTACCGTCTGGGATGAACTAGATGATCTGAAGTCCAGGATTCGAAAACTGGAATTGACGGGGAAACTCCCTGCCTCATCTGCTGCGGCTATGTCTTCAATGGCAGGAGAACGACCACGAACTGCCACCACAACTGTGACGACCGTATCTTCTTCGCCAAAAAATAAACAAAAGGCGAGCTCACAGCCAATCCCCCCTCCTATTCCTTTTGACAACGACCCAACGGTCACTGTCAGTCAGGTCCAGCCTCTCCTTCACACGGCGCTGGCCAAGGCAAAGCCCGTTCTGAACCACGAAGTCTATCAAGCTCTTGAAGCAACGGCAGCAGATGCAGTGAACCTATCTACTGCGCTAGCTTCGAACACGCCACATACGACCAGCATGTCCGTTGTAAGCGCCGCTGCAACCCCCGATCGCGTCTTACGACGTAAGGCAGATAGCGTGTGTCGAGGTCTTACCGAGCTATGCCTTGCTCTCTCTGAAGATAAGCTGAGGCCTCTTTCCGTCTCAAAATCAAGACCAGGTAGTCGAGACGCTACTTCGAAAAACTACCTGACAGCAGGTGAAGGCGATTCGGGTACATCAACAGTAACCTATCGTCGAAGCGTTAGCCATGAACCCGAGGACCTCAACTTCAGCCGGCTCCAGTCATCCCTCAATCGCGAAAATAGTAGTCGACGAACAAGTATCCTCAACGTGTCGCCCAGCATGAGCACCCTAAAGGCTCCCCAAGAGGCACCAGAGCAATCAACACACCATCTAATGACTCCTCAGCAACGAATCAATCGCCGTTCCTCTCTCCTACGTACCAGACGACAGGAACAAGAAGATTACGATAACAAACTACAGCCCACCACCAATACTACCAGCAGTTCTTTCCGCCCTATATCTCGCTCCATGACCGTCACAGACAACCTAGGCAGAGACCGCTACAATCGTGCCTCCCGCGAATGCACGCCTGAATACAACTCCCAAGAAAACTCCCCAAACCACCAATATCGCACAACCCCATTCCGCACAACAACCACATCAGCCACCACCTCTCAATCCGCCATCCCACTCCGTCGAACATTCATGTCGACAACTTCCAATATCCCTACAAACACTTCTGTGTCCATACAGCCTGGTTTCCGCCGCTATGCAAGCGGTCAACCCTCCATCCGAACCGTTGTTGATGATTATGATGGTTCCAGAGCAACTGGCGGTGTAGAGGATGATTCTCCAAAAACACGAAGGAGTGTTTCGCATTTTTCCACTCGGCCTCGGACGAATAGTATGGGCACTCGGCGCATCAGCACTAGGCGGACGTTCGATGGTACTGCTGAACGCTAAATTGTTTGGTCATTTCAATAGACCGTTGGATTAGGCGTTGGAAAGGTCGCGAAGAAGGTGATCTGTTACCCTTTTCTCTTTTGCTCTTGTTCTTTAATTTTCTCTTTTTCGTCTTTGTTTTCCCTTTGCGTTGATGAGATATCATACTTCTTTTTCTCTCCATTGTTTTTCTATTGCTTTTCATATCTTTCTTTTTCCTTTTTCTGTTTCTTTTTTATTCCTTTTCCTTTTGCTCCTATTCCTTCGGCTCTGCATATTTAGCCCCATTGCATCATCATCATCTTTTGTTCTTCCTTTCCTTGCTAGGCATCTTTATCTGACAGGCGTACCCGATCCTTATCCATCTATACTCATGCATCCTTTCATTCAGAGCGAGGTAGACATAATACCTTGTGCCCATCGGCCGTCCTTCCTCTCCTTTCCTTCCTTCCAACTTCATCTCGCTGGACGGTAAACCCATTTCCCAACTATTATTAATAACTCTTTTTCTGTCTCCTTCCTCTGTTTCCATTTATACTCACGAATCCGCCAACGACCATGACATGATGTATATACAAACTAACATTAGCCTCGCTGTGGAACCTCCCTTTAATGGACTCTCCGGGTTCGGTTCTATCCAGCATACTCTCCTTGCTTGATAAAATTGGAAATATTTCATCATCTTCTTTCGTTTCCTCTCAGTTTTAGGTCTAGGGGGGTTTCACCTTCTATCTGGCGCTGTACATATGTGAAATGGCTATGAAGACTGCTAATATTGGAGAAACATTTAATTGATTGTTAATGTGGTTCGTAAATCCTTAGCAGTATATATCATGATATTAAGTAGTTAAACCTGGGGCCAAATCTATGGAGATGCCCATACTCAATAATATATCTGCATGTTCCTGTCGAAAATCTCTAGCGTGATCACACACTCCTCCCCCTCGCGTCAACTCGGTTCCGACGCGCTTCAAATACGAGGAACAGGTCTCATTCTCCTCGTCTCGGGTCTCGTTGTTGTTTCATTCGCTTTATTCTAGGCAGTATTCATGCGGTGGTGTATAGCATACTTTTTGAAGTCAAGGTCAACTGCATCGACCGTCAAAGGGATCTACCGTTGACTTGTTTCACTTCAAAGGGCGCCGAATCAACATCCCCCAGGAATATTCACACTATAATGCGCAGGCGGCGTGCGAGACCGGCGAATGGCGAAGCAGTTGATACTTCGATCAGTATCCTTGATTCCCTCCTAAATGCATAAATCATTTTCACACTATTTCATCATCTGTCTGAGTATATCCTCGGAGGGCTGGCGGATAACCACGTCGACTACTGCCGTAACTCGGCTGGAGGGGAAGGCTGACATTCCAGCTATCTCCATTGTTTCGACCTTTCGTTGGCTCAGGTTCGGCAATCACCATCGTGTTTGAGGCGCCATTGCTTCGGTGGCCGCGGGTGTCGTTTCGTCTACTAGAGGGATCGCTATTCCGACCGTCGACTGCACCGTTCTTCAGCAGCCAGTAATCGCGCAATCTATCCAATGCTGTCTTGAAATCATCGAGGACTACCGCATCACAGAAACATTTGCATACAAATGATATCTGTGTCAGGTATTGACTTGTTAGCCCGCCTTCTTTGTTAGTTGATAGGATATTCATCATCTCTCACCTTCCAGAAGGGATTGAGTCCTGTTGGTAGTGCCCCCCGAAAGACACCAACGACACTCAGAATATCAACAATTATAAAAACGATGGAGACACACATCGAAACCAGCATGACCCCAAATCTAGGGCTGTGGCGAACTAGTTCAACAAAGCTGAAGTTATACTGGGACTTGATCACCCAGAATATATTGCATGTCGTGTATATCCACCAAGGGTCACTAGTTAATCTATGTCAGCCATCCGTGAGCTTATACGAATATTTGCCGCCTTCTCCTTACCGGAAGAGAGGTTCCCAGGGCCTGGTCTTAAGGAAGATCATGTTGATGTTGTTGAAAAAGGCGAAATTTGCATATATCTCGAGAATCCAATAAAACTGAGCCAAAATAACAGTTCCAATATAGAACATCGAAACCTTGTGGCTCAAAAACGGCTTGTTCTTCATCCATGCAACCACATTATGGAGACTCCAGGACATGTTTAAGCCGACAGCAGTTATAGAGAGATACCAGCCATAGACGGGTTCGTGAGTAAACAAAAAAGTGCCATGACCTATTCCGAGAATCAGCTATGATAGCATTAGCTTACATATGTTCTAGTGGCTTGACTCTTATCATAAAGGCAAAAAGGACATACCTCGAGAAGAATGAGCTTATGAAGGAGAGCTCTCCGTCTCATATTGGCAATAGTGATCGCAATCATGAACAACAGACTTCCAACCATGAAGCCCTGTGCCCAGCCTTCCAACACCAGGCCATCTGGGTCAGTAGGACGATGAATGGAGGTATCTGTCCCCCCGCCGTGCATCCTGCACTCTCTTTTGATCAATGTCAACTGGATTCAACCCAGTTATGAATTTTCGACGCCCGTGTAGTCGGGTTACAATAGGGCCATGCTCCAGTCAAAGTATCAACCTTTGCTGTGTTTGCATGGTTATACTGAAGAAGACATGAAGGCCCAGCCCTGAAAAAGGAAAGAGAAAGTAACGAGTGAATAGTCGGTATGTTTGTCGGAGTGTTATTTTTTCCCTTCACATCAAGGACCAGAGGCTGGGCTGACAGAGGTGGGCTGTACAGGCACTATGTATAGCCTTCAGCTTCTCGTCTGATCCATTCAGGCACTTTTGTAGCGCCCTTTGTGAGGGTCCACACGGAGAACCCTGAGTGGCGTACAAATATGCGAGTCCCTTATAGAAGTATTATTATTAATATCTTTCCACAAGTGCGGGACCGTTGAAGCCATAGCCTGTTAGCTTTGCCATGTGTTTGCCTCCCGGAAGCATCAACAGGACAAGCAGGTCGTACCCCGATCTCATTTTGATTCCATTGTTGACCTTTCATTCTTGATAGAATACTTCCCTTGTCCAAAGGCTTCCCCGTACAACTCATGTGGTACCTGGACCCCCCGCTTTCGCACTGTTTGAATAATGCCCCTTTTCAAACCCACCTGAACAAGATGTTTACGCATAGTCTCCGCCAGGTTTGGGAAAGAGAGCTGGAGTGGGTTTCGGCGAGCAGGTTGAAGTTTCCTGTCAGGAAGGTTGAACCACCAAATATACATCCGGCTAACAGCCACTATTTATTTAGTTGAGTTACTTCCCTTGCTTGCAGACAGGGCAACGTCGCCAGTGGTGGAAATCCATTTAGTGCAGTTGCACAGCGGCGACGGCTACCCATTTTTCTCTCCGTAGCGCCTTTGTTCTATTGGGCGGGCGCTCAGGCAAGCCGAAATCTC
Source organism: Arthroderma sp. PD_2 (assembly GCA_032989685.1). Taxonomy (NCBI): domain Eukaryota; kingdom Fungi; phylum Ascomycota; class Eurotiomycetes; order Onygenales; family Arthrodermataceae; genus Arthroderma; species Arthroderma sp. PD_2. The sequence goes on from JANTQJ010000066.1 coordinate 26,417, forward strand.
GGTACGAAGGCGAAAACGCCGCCTGTCAATCATCTGCATGTCATCAAATTTCGACTTCTGGAATGGATCTCGAGAACATCGCGATTCGTTCTCAAGCCGGGGCGACTCTACGAAGGCTAGCACGCCCTGTCAAGAGAGATTCAAGATAAGCCACCCGCATACTGCAGCTGTCATTGAACCTTTGCTCTAAACTTGACCGGTCAAGTCAATGCCGTTGGCCAAAACAGGCACCCCCAAGCGCAGGGGTCACTCCATACATTTCGCTTCGTCCCTTGCCAGTGGGTCCCATTCACTATCTCGACACGCCAGATCTTGAGAAGGTTAGGCTTACACGAAGTCCTAACTACGGAGGTACAGTAAAAAAATCCTAAAGTCGGCCAGTCTGGTATAAAACGCGGGTGCAGTAATCATTCATCAGAATTCGTATAAACAAATGGATGCGGATCTTGCTGAGTGAAGATCCCGCCTGATCCGGGGTTAGGTTTGCTCATCATATGTATCATATCTGCACGTTAAAACTTGTACTATTGTCGATTATGATCCAGCAACGTCGCCATAGCAGCCAACTAATCGCCTCGCGCGTTTCAAAGCCCATCTGTGACGATGTTGGGTCCCAACAGCCCCACGATATACGATACGGAGTGCATTGCATACTCTGAAGTACGAAGTACTTCTTACCAGATGGGGACGGAAAGCGCCGAGTTACCTATCGATCTACTGGTACGTGCTCTGTTTGCCGTGCCTAACAACAATCGTCTAGTTCTTTCTCCAATTGGCTGAAGAAACGAGAACCCATCACACTACTTTCGGTACCCCGTAGCGTCAGACAACAGGGATATCTCAATAGCGGTCAGAACCATTGAACTAAATACGGAGTACTCTATCCATGTAGAGTACGGATTTCATGGCGATAGCCTCGTTTTCGTTCATGGAGGTTAGAAGGTCGGAGTTCGCCCGATCTAGATTTTGGCCAAAGGGAGATTGTGACTATTCACCAAAAGGAGCGTTATCATAGCGTAAGTTCTAATAAGAACGCTATGGATGGTCATATATCAACATGATATCTGGGTCTAATCCCCCCGCAAAAGGTTTTGGAGACTTGTCACTGTATCCACAACAGCAACGTTTAATGGCCTGTATGTTAACCCAAGAACCTCTCGCGACCTCGAGTTATCAAACCCAATAAGTGACTCTGGAGGAACCTCGCCTGACACGAGAGCCTCGCCAGACGGCAGTTTATCCTTCAGTTCCGGGAACTTATCGGAAATTATACCAACAATTTCCACGTTGCTGAAGTTGCCGGCCGTAAGGAAGAATCGCTTGTTCGCTGCCTCTGGCTTCTCAGCTGCGAGGACATGGGCGAGAGCGACATCCCGAACATCTACCCAGAGGGAAGTGCCAGTGCGTGGGCAGGAGTTCTTGCCTTTGCCTGTGATTAGATCACTGATACGCTCGTTCGACGTGTTGATCGAGTCCAAGGATGCTAGGTAGTGGACCACAGGGCCAAGGACAAGCGGCGGGTTGCACTAGAGTTGATAAATAAGTAATCATCTTTTGTGAGGGAAATTGGTAATCCACCTACAGTCGCAAGGGTGAAGCCAGGCTTTTCCTTTTCAATGAAATCCCATGCTGCTCTTTCCTGTTGTGGGCGTAAGTATTTGGTCTGAAGTTTTTGGAAGATATGACATTTGAATCCGACATACCGCAAAAGTCTTACTACCACGATATCCAAAGGTCGGATTCTTGCCAACCTCATCTTCCTTAATTGGGTTCCAGTCCGCCTATGTTACCATTAGCCTCGGCCATCACATTGCCAAATAGCGGGATAATAGGGGCACAACTTACCTCAGAGTAGACATAATTGCCCGGTTTCGATACGTCGAACATAGCAGCAAGTGAAGAAGTGACCACAACTCGCTTCACGGAAGGTGCATTTTTCTTGATGGCATGAAGAATACCAGTGGTTCCGTTAATTGCTAAATAATTGTATTATATACTTAGCATGGGTAAATCCAAGGGTATCGGGTCAGTAGCATACCTGGAGCAAGCAGTTCCTTTCTAGCATCCACTGCCCTGAAGTGGAATGGGCTGGCAGTATGGATTACTGCCTCAAAAGGCGGGTCTGAAATGACAGCTTTCTCGAATGCTGAAGACACCTAAATGTTAGCCTCTACGCTCAAATTGTCACTCCGTCCTTACTGAGCCGAGCCCAATAATATGACTTGAATCGATGCAAGGATGACGGATCATAGGTATTACCATTTGGCTGCGCAATGTCTTCAACGACTACAAAATCAAGTCTTTCTTTGCCAACTGCTGGATGGGCATCGAGAATTCTCTGTCCTTTTGCCTGAGATCGAACCGTTGTGACAACGGAATGACCACGCTCAAGGAGGGTATCGAGAACGTGAGCAGCGATAAAGCCGCTTCCACCTATCTGATATTAGGATCCTTTTGACCTACTTTGCGTGTCCTTAGGGGGGTAAGCTTACCGGTAAGAAGGATGCGTGTCATGGTTTAACTCCTTTCGCGTTCAGTAGGGTATAAAGGGGGGAACCAAGTTCTCAACTGCGGCCCTGATATAGATGGAGGTGGATAGCGACCTAGCTTTTCTCTTGATGAGCTGGATATATATAAACGACAACGGAGTTAATTGCTGTTTATTTCCAGATCTTCTTAACTCATATCGCCATGGCTAACTCCGTCTTTGAGCTTTTGCCATCGCGGGGCTCTCAAAACCCCCACATTAGTGGATACTCAACTCTGTCATCTATTTAACACGACAGATATCTTTTCAACATGGCTTCAGAATGCAGTTGGACGCCCCTATTATACAGACTATGTTGATGATTCAGTCTTGTCTAGGATGACGAGAGAAGATACTATCGACTTAGCAACGGGGTACTATACATATATTAGAAGGAATTGAAATATCCTGCCGAACGGCCATGTTAAATTACCTGCACTAACACGAGGATTGATTGATAAGCACAATTCTATTCAGCGAAGCATATAAATATTGATAAAGACATTGAGATTGCAAGAGTTAAAGGCAGACTACTTCCATACCCTGTTACTGAAGGGCGTACTGATTCGGATCCCAGTCACTCCCAGGTGGATTGTCAAGTTGCTGACAAGATGACGAACTTCACGATCAAGATAGTCTCTGATACAGTGTGTCCGGTTAGACTTGACATTGTTCCCTCACCAAATTATGCCAAAGCTGACCGTAAGATAGTGGTGTTATGTGGGCAAAAAGCGCCTTGAGAAGGGCATCAGCCTCTACAAGGCCGCACACCCTGATTCCAAGGATACTTTCAGCATTTCCTGGTTCCCATACTATCTCAACCCGCATGCACCAAAAATCGGAGTGAACAAAACAGAGTACATGAACGCCCGCTTCGGTGCTGAACGTGTGAAGATGATGCAAGCTCATTTGGCTCAAGTTGGGCAAACTGAAGGGATTAATTTCAATCCTGGCGGACGAACAGGAAACACCCGCGACTCGCACCGGCTGATCCAGCTAGGGAAAACCAAAGGTGAAGCTGTCCAGACACGAGTAGTGGAAGAGCTTTTTGCTTCCTATTTTGAGAATGAGGGAGACATCACCTCTCATGATACCCTTACGAAAGCTGGAGTGAAGGCGGGATTGGATGAGAGTGATGTGAAGGCGTGGCTAAAGAGCGATCAGGGCGGAGCGGAAGTTGATCAAGAGGTTGCAGAGGCGAAACGAGCGTACATCTCGGGCGTGCCTAATTTCACCATACAAGGGAAATATCAGATCGGAGGAGCAGAAGAACCAGCGACTTTCTTGGAGACATTTGAGAAAGTCCGGGCTGAAGAAACGTCAGGGTGAATGTCTATAACTTGGCTCATGCGACCTAGTATACACTCCAATCAATCTGACGACAGTTGTATGAGTTCGATCGGGATGCAAGTCCACTACCTACTGAATATACAAAGATGCATTGAGTTGCTAGTTGTTTATTCTGCAAGTGAGGATCGTGGTAGATTGTTTGCTGTAACTGAGATCCTGGAAGCGCCACCATGGTTGCCTGCAGCAATCGGAGTACCAATTTAGAAGCCGCAGGAAAGATAAATATGTAAGACGTAACTAACAATATATCCATTTATCTATCTATATATATGGAGTTCTCTCCCCCTTCATCGGAAAACAGATAATACATCTGCACAATCTAGATTCCTCTAGGCAACAGCTCTGTCACTAGATGCCATCTGCAGGAATGGCGGTCGATTCATCGCACCCGAACAGGGCTGATGATACCTGTAGCTATGAGAACCCTCAACTCCCGCAGACCCAATCGATCCTATTTTCTAAGCTGCCGCTAGAACTCCGAAGCCATATATACACGCTTGTGTTTGAAGGGCCACCAAGAATGAAGACGCATTATATGCCCCTTTACCGGATAAGGCTTGCTGGCACTTCTATCCCGCCGGATTTCCCACTAGATCAATCAACAACGCTGCTGCAAACTTGTCAACAAGTGTAAGTAGCTTATTACATCTGTCACCCCATTTCTGCCCTTGGATTGATACTTAACCAAAGGTATCTATAGTTACTCCGAGGCTCTCCCATGCTTCTATCGCAACTCCACTTTCAGGATATCCTGTCCCCAGCACCACACACAAGTTTTTGAACCCATGCCTTCTAATATCCTCTGCACAATACAAAGTGTATGGATCGATGTACGGCTCAATGCCGAAAGCGGCTGTGACATGTGTGACAATAAGGTTGAGGGTTACTTTGATAAAGAGGAGTGGGAAAAAGTGGTCAAGTTTATGAACAAGCACCTTATTGGGCTTCAACACTTACATATCAGTATTCTTAGGCGCAGGGAAAGTAGGCCTGCAGACTATTTCAAGAGATTGTTTGAGGAGGGTGTCTATCCGAGTTTGATGAAGATGAGAAGATTGCACTGTTTTAAGCTTATGCTACATTTTGAGGTTGAGATCTCAGATAAAGCACCGTTCACAGTGATACATGAGGAAGAAGAGGAAGCAGAGGAAGAAGAGGAAGCAGAGGAAGAAGAGGAAGCAGAGGAAGCAGAAGCAGAAGAAGAGTGGCAGGGAGAAGATGAGGCACAGGAAGGATGGGATGAGGCAGACTGGTGGGTGATATTGTTTCATTGAGAGCCAGTACTAATCCGAGGGCATGGTTTTTCGGACCAAGGTGTTTTGGATATTCCAGTTTGGAGTCTTGTTGAACAGTTTTGGGCGTCCGAAAATAGTATGCACAAGTGATATCTACATAGACAGCGATTTCCTACAACAAAACATAAGTATGTACCATCGCGCGTTTGAGACGGCGACTGATTGAAAAGCAATAGATTGTTCTGACTTCTGGTATCGTCAAACCTAATTTATTTTGTAGACTTTTGTAGTTGCCCATCCAGTATATTTCATACGTTCTCCGTCAGTACAAGCAATTTTGAGAGACATAAATAGATACCCATGGGGCGCGGAATAGAAGACTGGAGGCCGTGACGAGAAGAAAGCATCATGTAATGGTTTTTTCGGGGCGAAGAGATGTAACGGGAACGAGGAAGGGAATGGACAAGGCTAGCAACGTGTGGGGACACACATTTGGGGAACACTAAGCCGAGTTCATTTGATTGTAATCAATGTAGAAAGCGTAGCATAGATAGAGAAGCGTTAAGGGGTGGTAAAAGAGAGAAGTGGGATGGTTTTTCAGGAGAAAATATCGAGTGAAGCGATGATAAGGATGGGTCCGAGGCTCTTTTTAACATGATAAAAGACATGAAGGGGCATTTGAAGAAGGTCGAAAGATAAAGGATAACATGAGCGATTCGGAAAATTTGGAGTGGAAAAGGCGGAACGTGAGAAGACGAATAAGGATACCCCGGACCAAAAAGTTTTGTTTTTTCGGGATGCCTTAACACTGGTGTCTAATTGTGTTTTGACGGCCAGGTATTAGGCGAATAGCAGTATAAAATCCAAACTGACCCCAGATTTACTCTGGCTGTTGCTGACTGCGGCGCATCTTCTCAGCCTCAAGGTTTTCGTAGAGAAGGTAAAGGGCCTTTTCGTTTGCCTGGGCACTGCCCATGATTGTGAACATACGCTCTCCAGTGTCGTCATGGGGAGCCTTAGCGATGGAAATACGTGCTCCAGAGCTTCGTCGAATCTCGCTGATCTTGGTGCCACCACGACCGATGATGCAGCCAACCATATCAGAAGGGATGCTGATGTTTTGGGTTTGAACTTCCTCGCCATCCTCCGTCACAAGGGGGATGCCACGGTTGGCGTTCTCGGTGTTTCCGCGCCTACCATAGCTGCCTGGGTGGTCACTGAAATCAGCGCCGTTTCCAGGAGGCTG
>JANTQJ010000660.1:0-12134 GCA_032989685.1 Arthroderma sp. PD_2
TTTTTGCTTCCTTGAATGTAAAAAAAAAAAAAACGAAAGAAAACTCAAGGGAAACAGTAATCAAAACCGATCCGAGAAATATCACCAAGCAAGCCCATTTTCCCAGTTAAACGCGCAAGTCCAAAAATTCATGGCCAGTATGCAGAAAGTTGCAACGGAGATGAAAAACGAACAGGGAGATGTAAACGGGATATATCGAACACGTAAGACCAAGGAAAGATGGCGAACCGCAGGTAGATCGAACCATTAGTAGAAAAAAAAATACAGAGATCTTATATTTTGACCTTCTTCGTTTCCTTTTGGACGACTTTGACCAGCTCGTCGTATACCGCTGAGAAGTCTTCCTTCTTGTCGTCGGACTCTTTGTCGTCTTTCTTCTTATTCTTTCCTCCCTTGGGGAGAACCATGACCACACTTGTTGGTCGTTTTGTGGCACCAGCGTTTCCAAGCTCGGCTCTGGAGGAGACAAAGATGTAGGGGATTCCGTGGTCTTCACAGAGAACTGGAATGTGGGATATCACATCCATTGGCGATATATCGGCAGCTAGCACAACGATAGCGGTAGGTGCGGTGATGGCGGCATTGGCGGATGGTGTCGAGGATTTTCGGACAGCTTTAACAACTTCCTTTACTCCCCGCTTTAAAGATTTGTTTCCAGCAGCTAAATCGCACAGAGAGTGTTAATATGGTATTTAAATGCATAAATGGCGGGGAGGGAATTGGCGGCGCAATGAAGAGAAGTAACGCCGCCACATGCTTGTAGATGGATGTGCTCACCCTTCTTAACACTCTTCAGCACCTTCTTCGCAACCTTGTCCTCGGCCAACGGGTTTGCGAATGGGACCAAAGCTCCAAGAGGGCGTTCCTCGCTGCCGTCACCGTTGACCATGGCGACATCCAGAACAGCAACATCGGTAGAGGGTGTCTTTGAGGTCAATTCCTGCTCCACGGCCTTCTCGAGAAGCTCTACATTCTTCTTCTCCTTCTTGGATTTTTTGTGCACACCATCGGTTTCCGATCGCTTCTTGTCCTTCTTCTCCTTCTTCTCCTTATCACCTCTATCTTTGGCCATTGTGAATTGAAATAGACTAGCAAATCTTCTGCCGGTATGGGTTTGTTCAACGCCTTTGCGGGTGTCCGAGAGAGAGAGAGGGGTGGGCTGTAGATGCGTTTCTGATAGCGCTTTGGGGGAGAAAAAGTATTTTTATTTTTCGAAAAAAAAAGCTGTAAACTCGAAAAGCCAAAAACTACCGACGCTAAGCCCGAAGTGGAAGCCTCTACTTGAACCTGCGCGAGAAGACGAAAAAAGGCCTTGAAGGCTTTCCAATAACAAGGCCGAATGGTGTAGTTGGTTATCACGTGTCGTTAACATTCATTTGTACCGACAAGGTCCTGAGATCGAGCCTCAGTTTGGTCATTCTTGTTTATTTTTTTCTTCTTCTTTTTTTTCTCTCACTCATGTAAAAGACGGTTAGATGTATGGTTTATTTTTTACAATCGCTTTATGAGCTCTGTGGGCGGCCGTGGGAGGCAGGGTTGCCTACTCCCTTGGAATGGCTCGTAGTTGCTGGTTTTGGGTGCAATACTAAAATCATCCACAGATACAGCGTGTTGGCATAGTGGTGGACTGCCTTAGGAACCCTCACGTAGGTTAAACAAGATATATATAGATTTCAATTGCTTTCTAAGTACTATACAGCGCAATCACCAAACCACACAGTTTTCAGTCCTCCTCTAATCGGCGTTATCTGGCAAGCTTACTCTTCTTCATCAGCAGTGGCAAGACGGCCAGGCTTGGACATGAGATATTCGTTCCTGTCATCATCAGGTCAGTTTCGGTTATATAAAGAAAAATAGGAATCCCTGTGGGTTCAATTCCACGCATAGGTCGTATGGGGAAAGTTGCAAACATACTTCTTGGTGGCCCAGTCCATGATGGCGTAAGCAATAACGAATGGCGGGACAACATAAAGGATTTGCGCCTTGGATCGTCTGTAGGTGTTGAAGAAAGCGTTGTAGAGCATACCAGCCAATGGTTTTTGACGGTTCTGGGAGAGAGAGTATGTGGTGATACCCTTCATTGGGGTGGTGACGCCTGATAGTCGACAAAGTTAGCCGACTGAGTATTGCAGCATTACAGCGTAGCAGAGAGGCTCGGTGTCAATTTAATCGCACTGTATGTGCCAGACGATGTAGGGACCGTTGGACGCGACTTCATTGCTCATGGCGGGTTCGTTTTGGCGACCAGAGATATCGATGTGCGGGAACGCGGAGACAGCAAAACATACCCATGTTACCCCATCCACCAAGATACCTATAAACGAAAGACGTCAGCAATCTTGCCAGTCGATGCGATTCTGCCTAAACCCCGAGGCGTGGTGGAAGCAATGGAGCGTTCCTAATGTTGCCGAGTTGCCAGGTTCGAAATGGAAGCGGAATTGCGGTCACTTACACGCCATGCTTTGGGTCGAGTCCTCCACCCATGATGTCAACAAAGGGAGCTAGAGCGATAGAGGAGAACAAGAGATCGAGAGCACTTGCTGCTGCGTTCGGGGATTGGCAAACTGGATCGATGTGAAGCGGGATCAACTTGTATATCGAAGAGAAAAGGAAGAAGTCGGCCTTTGGTCGTTCTGTGTCGGCGCTAGTCCGTTTCGGGCATGGTGAGGATATCAAATGCTCGAAACCTCCAAAGCTCTGCTTGGGCATTTTGTATTATCCATTGCGAATTATAAGCCCCCAAACACTCTACAGAACAGCTCATATTCGCCATGGCAAGCCCTCTGTCGCTCATATACAAGTACGCCGTACCGGTCGCGGTCGGTGCTTCGTTTGTACAGGCTTCGATGTACGATGTGAAGGGAGGATCTCGCGCTGTTATCTTCGACAGGCTCTCCGGTGTGCAGGAAAAGGTTGTCAACGAGGGAACACATTTCCTCATTCCATGGCTACAGAAGAGCATTGTCTATGATGTCAGGACGAAGCCCAGAAATATATCCACAACGACCGGTAGTAAGGATTTGCAGATGGTCAGCCTGACGCTCAGAGTTCTACACCGACCCGAAGTTCAGAAACTGCCCGTCATCTACCAGGTATGGACAATGATTCTAAAAGGGCATTTTCATGTTTTAAAAAGACCTACTTTCTAACCTTACCAAATAGCAACTTGGCCAAGATTATGATGAGAGGGTCCTCCCATCCATCGGAAACGAAGTTCTCAAGTCGATTGTCGCCCAATTCGACGCTGCTGAACTGATCACCCAGAGAGAGGCAGTCTCAAACCGCATCCGCACCGACCTCCTTCGACGTGCCCAGGAGTTCAACATCGCCCTCGAGGATGTCTCCATCACCCACATGACCTTCGGCCGCGAATTCACCAAGGCCGTCGAGCAGAAGCAGATTGCGCAGCAGGACGCAGAACGAGCCCGATTTATCGTCGAGAAAGCCGAGCAGGAGAGACAAGCAAACGTCATCCGCGCTGAGGGTGAGGCAGACAGTGCAGACATTATCAGCAAAGCTGTCGCCAAGGCCGGTGACGGTCTGATTCAGATCCGAAGAATCGAAGCCAGCCGTGATATCGCTCAAACGCTCGCCTCGAACCCCAACGTAACATATATCCCTGGTAGTGAGGGTGGAAAGGAAGGTGGGAAGGGCACTGGTCTTCTGCTTGGCCTGAGGTCATAGGGGAAGCTTGCGAGGTGCTGTGTGTTATGTCTGTATAACAAGTATCTGATTCTCCCCCAAGCGATGTATTAAGGCTCCTATTCTAGTTTGTTTAATTATATGTTCTCTTCTCCTCCATCTTATGTGTTTCCAGATGCTCAAACTCTTCTCTATATTGAACTAAATCAAGCTTCAGGCATATCAGTCCCTTGTCTGAGGACAATACATCTACCCAAAGAATATCTTAAAGTCTCATCACCTCTGAATGCCGAGCACGCCTGCCCTATCACATTTGAAGACTTTTACAGGCCAGTGAACAGGGCTGAATCTTCCGGCTCTCCTTCTGACACAAAGGGTGAGAATCTTCCCTTAGATCTCAGATATAACCAAGCTACTTCTTTTTGTGAGGTTGATACTTCTCTTTCCTTTGTAAGGAAGGTTCTCACATCTTCAGTTTGGCCTCAAGGCGTTGATCTTGACGGATATCGCTCAACTATCCTCAGGCAAAACTCCTAGAGCTCCCAGATAGCTAAGACCGAGATCTTAGGTGCTAATATGGCTCATCTGGCTGATAGCTCTGGCGAAGAGGGAATACCAAGCCGTTATCCCTCGGAATCTGCATTCAAGGACGTTGATGACTTGGAAGCAGAAATCCCCAACGGAAAGGTGGTAAAGATCCATCGAAAGGAGCTAGAACTGAAGGGTGCCCCTGAAAACTGGAAGAAAGCAAACATATCTGATGTTGAATGCCTTGGAACGTACAACTGGATACGCGAAGATAAGAACGTCATTTTGGTTCCTGGTGAGCAAAGCCGATTCATCAAACATATACTACAGTCACTAACCACAGTTGATGAATAGGAGCTCCACCCGTTTGGATGCCCTCGAGCCATCCAGTATGTGTTGGAAGCAAAACACGCAAAAGCTATTTCGCCAATGACTTGGAGAAATGGCTTAGACATCCATTGGAGCCTGCTATCCACGCTGCTGTCCACATGTACCCTGGATTTGATATAATGAATTTTCACATTGCAACTGACCCAAAGGCTATTGACTGCATGGTCGCCTTCGTGGCTTCCGAGCCCGTCCAATTCACTTTGGATGTCGAAGTGGTCAATGAGACAGTATTCATCGTCTGCAAGGGAGAAGAACCCTATGAGGGAAAAAACCCATACAAAAGCGACATTTTAACCCACTGTGTATCTTGGGAAGGGTGCGTCAAAGATTCTGTGTCTCACCACCGAGTGATTTCGTATGTTTTCGGTGGACTGCGAATACTTATCCGCTCTACCTGTCATGGCTATCTTCCCGAGGCGGCAGGGAAAGTAGAAGGGGCGGAAGTACTAGGAGATATCCAAGACATAGAGTTGCCAAACTGGTTGGCTTCCCTTCAAGGGGACGATGTTCCAGTCGGGAGACGCCTTATTCCTTACCGCGAAGGGAAGATTGTACCCCAAGAGGCGCTCTTTGATCTGAAGGGTGTCGTGCCAGGTCATGAAGCCCTTTCGGAAGCCGACCTGAGACGATTATGGGTCCGACAAGTTCCAAAGGCAATAATTGCAACTCACGATTGCTCGTTTAAAAGCTCTCAGATCAGCGACGTGACCGAGGTCGTCCAGAAGTGGGAAGAGAAACATCAGCCCGAACTGGAGCAGTTATCTGAGCTTCTGTGGAAAATAGGTCGTGTGGCAAACCAATCCCGATCTAAAAAGCTCTCTATCCGTCGTTTTGGAGATGTTTTGCAAATTATTGAACTGGGGGTCCCTCCCGTCATATTATCCGGCATGTCCAACTCGAAGCCAACACCAGTGACAAAGGGCCTTGGGGAAGAGAATGATGGGAAAGGGAGATTCGAGCAAACCAATATCCCACGCAGCGCCTCGTGGGAGTCGATTCCTAACCGACTGGGAGGAACTGGACGCTGACTGCGATTGGGTCCAAGTTGAAAAGCCTGGAGTTAAAACGAAAAAGGCTTGACTTCGAGCAGGAGGATAGGCTAAAGAGCTTGAAGAATGGAGATGGAAAGAAGAAATTTGGTACTTGGACAGAATTTGGATCAGAGATTGGGTAAAATGACAGCACTTGATATTGGACAGGCCAGCAGCAGCCGCTTGAGAGCAAAGATATAGCAGAGTTGTGATAAATATTCCATAGTCTCACCAAACACCATTTGATAATCGATGAATAGAACATTTTACTATCCATATTTCAGCGATAGTGCTCACTTTGGCCAGGGGGAACCTGTTGTCGTGTTGCCATCTCGATGTTGCTTTTCGAGAGGTTTAAATGTTTAGAGAAGTTGTGGCCCACACGAGAGAACTTGCTGCAATTTAGAAAAAAAAAAAAAAACCACCCAGTCAAGAACTCAGATTCATCAACCACCCCAAGGCCCAACTGTATAATTCATTATATTCTCACAGAGCACGGAATAACAGCATCGAACAAATATACCTGCTCAAACAAACAAAACGAGGAAACAAGACGTTGATACGGTGGTAGAGTGAGCGACAATGCCTCAATCATCTCGGTCCAAGCCTCGAAATACTACGAAAGTGAATCAGAAAGATACCCAACTCCGGAAGTTACAGACTTGCTCGGGGGTAGACCTTGAAGTACCACCGATTGAACTGCAGCAACTCATTTTAGACATATTCGCGGATAGTCTTGTCACGAAGTCTTCTACCCAAGCCAAGGGCGGCGCAAGTCTTAAGGAACAGATTCAAACCATCAAGTCGCATCTTTTTAATCGAGACTTTGATTCGGCCTTTGCCGATGCCGATACCGACTTGTTAAGGGCCTACGCTCTTCGGTGGAGTGCCGGGAGAGCTCTCGCTTATACTGGGGTCTTTGACACACTTATACGGGTGGGATACAAGGGCAGCAAGGTTGCGCCATCTCATCCTACTACTCCAGGTCGTTTCTCCGCTAACCCCGAAGTTATACGCAATAAACACATTCTTTGCATCGGTGGTGGAGCGGGGGCAGAGATAGTAGCACTGGCCGCTGCTATACGTTGGGTGTTTGGTCCTGGTGATAAAGCGTCTTGCCTCAATCTTTCGGTGACAGCTCTGGACAAAGCAGACTGGCAATCGGTTATTGATCCGCTATCGCAAGGGTGCAAATCCCATTCCATCCCCTCAAGGAATTTGAATTGCCGTGTGCCTCTTCCATTGCTGGAGCCTGGAAATCTCGCTGTATCGTTTCAAAAACAGGATGTCCTGGCCCTCTCGGAAGAGCAACTGTCACATCTTATATCTCCGCCCGCGAAAGAAGTAACCAGTCTATATGGGCCAGATGTTGAGTCGCAGCCACCCCGGACAGTTATGATAACTCTCATGTTCACCCTAAATGAACTCTTCTCAACCTCCATATCCAAGACGGTCACGATGCTGCTACGACTGACCGACCTAGTCGAACCCGGGACTATATTACTAGTCGTTGATAGCCCTGGGAGCTATTCAACCTTGTCACTTGGATCCAAAGGTGCCCGGTCGCAGGGGGGGAACAGCAGTGCCTCCTCAAGTACTGTTGACAATGAGGATGATAAAGGGGAGAAGCCGGAGAGAAAATACCCCATGCGGTTCTTACTAGAGCATGCTTTACTGACCACGGCTGCTGGGAGTTGGGACTGCATCTTCTCTCAAGAGTCAAAATGGTTCCGGCGAAGCCGCACAGGGTTGGTGTATAACGTTGGAGAAGGGGTCGAGCTTGAAGATATGAGGTACCAAGTTCATACTTATATCAGAACTGAAAGTACATAATCATTCCTTTATTCGATGGATCATAACTATGCAGACAAGACAATTCCTTCGAAGCCTGTTCATGGGTTAAAGCGGTATGTCTCGTTCAAGACCCCTTTCTAGAATGTTAAGTGGGCTCCCATCGGTTGACGCAGTTGGCCAGCGGTTCAAGGGCGTAGAGTATCAAGTTAGGATATCACAACTGCAGCCTGTACTCCGCATAAATCTCGGGACTAAATAACATCCATCCCCGAATCATCTAGCAAAAGGTGTAGACAACATATTTTGTGCAGATTCAGACTATGCGGAGGAGTCTGGCAGGGATATCATTGGCAACAAGCTGTGCCATCCATGGCTTGTAGCTTTGCTGAAGGAAGACCACATCCACAACTTGAAGGATTTGGAGCTTAACGCAGGGAATACGAGATGTAACATGGAGATTTAGGCAGCTTTCTCACTTGCTCTGATGATGGAGAAGAGGTATCATGATGTTCCCCGAGAGATATCTTGTTTTCGTCAAGAATTGACTAAAAGGCTTGATCCGCCGAATCCCAGGGACAGGGAACAAACTGATGAAGGATTCTACCCTTTCAACCACATACAATATACCCCTCGATTACTCGGTACGGCTCAAGTATTTAAGTCTGGAGATGGCCCATCGTGGATTATAATTTATTCCTGGGTTACATCTCTACAAGTTTCATGTAGCCGATTCCTTCTTTCATCATGCTCGTCCAGGGGGCAATCGTTTGCTTTCTCATTGCAAATGCAATCGCTTTCTCTGTACCTTCATCTTTCCTCCTACCCGAGCCCTCAGGCCCTTATAAAGTCCAGAGAGATATCCTCGAAGTCACAGACTGGTCTAGAAAAGATGTCAATTCCACTCATCCACGCAGGCTAATGGTCTCTCGCTTTGATCCCATTCCTGAGAAATACTGCGTGAAAACCGAGGACGTCCCTACTTTCCCGCCTGCTTCTGCCAGGTTAGAAGATGCCATCCTCCAGGCGTCGTCCGGCGGACGGTGGATAGACGGTCTCTTTGCAGGATCCAGGATAAGAGTATGTGCTGAGACCAATAAGGAATATGCGCCTGACTCTCGTCACGACAACCACGGATTCCCTATTCTCTTGTTTACTCCTGGAGCCAATACCACTCGGCTGCTCTATTCATCTGTCGCGCAGACCATCTCCAGTGCCGGGTACACGGTCATCACCATGGACCATCCGCACGATACAGATATTGTCGAATTCCTCAATGGAGATATCATCACCGGAGGCGGCGCTAATTTCTCTAATCCCGCCGTCTTGCCCTTCTGGAACGATCTTCGTGTCCAGGATACCGTCTTTGTGCTAAACGAGGCCCTAAAAAAGGCTCCCCATGCTCGCATAGGAATGATGGGCCACTCATTTGGTGGCTCTGCCACTCTCTCGTCCATGGTCAAAGATGGTCGCATCAGCAGCGGTATTAATCTTGACGGTGGTCTCTGGGGCCCAGCGGTTGAAATGGGACTTGGAGGAAGAAAGAAGCCCCAGCCTTATCTGCAATGGGGAGCATTCACCCATAACAGACATAATGATACCTCATGGAATACTCTGTGGAAGGCCATGGATCGCCTCCATCCAGATGCGTGGAAGAAGGAGATTGCTGTCCCTGAAGGGCGACATAACACGTTCTCCGATT
This sequence comes from Arthroderma sp. PD_2, assembly GCA_032989685.1. Lineage (NCBI taxonomy): Eukaryota > Fungi > Ascomycota > Eurotiomycetes > Onygenales > Arthrodermataceae > Arthroderma > Arthroderma sp. PD_2. The sequence goes on from JANTQJ010000660.1 coordinate 9,085, forward strand.
TCCCGATTATCATTGATGCTGCTAAAGTGAGAGACGTGCTTGACAAAAGCGCCATTGACCAGCTGGTCGGGGATATTCCGGGAGTCAGAGGGATGGAATTTATTAAAGCATACGTTCATGATTTCTTCCAGTTCTCGTTATTTGAGAAGGATGAAGGTCTTATTAAGGGACCAAGCCCGAAGTACCCAGAGATCACTTTTATGAACTAGGTATACACTCTGTAAAGTAGAGATGCCCCCGGAGACCGAAATTAAACGAACGACACGGTTCTCATACTAGGTGCTATCATTTTCCATCTTGCCAACTACAGCCTACCAAGAAAAGCTACGATTGTACTCCCCAAATGAACCAAATGAATAGCTGGACGGATAATTCCCACTGGAAAACGGTTCTTCTATCATTAAAATTGAAAAGAAATATACTCTGCTGGATCTGTATTCTGTATCTGTTTTTTTTTTCTCCCTTATCGATCCCCCTATCCTTTCTACCGCAATCCTTAAGAACTGAAATCAAAGTACTTGCCCGCCAAAAGAAAAGAGGAGTGATAAGAAGGGTAAAGTGAGTCTGAGTTTAATATACGTGGAAATGTAAGGATGAAGCCGAAGAGATATAGATCCCACAGTTAACGAGGAAGAAAGGGAAGAAACGAAACGAGATAGACCGACATCTAGAAGTGCAGGATGAGACACAAACATGAAAAGGAGAGGAGTTTTGCTAAGCCGAGAAAATAAAGGTAGGTCAAGTCAATGGGTTGAAAGAGATGTGTATCTTTTCTCTGCAGGTGCTTGCTGTGCGCTTTGTGCGTGAAGAGTATGATCTGAGGGAAGTCAAAAGATGGTAGGTAAAGAAGATGCATGATGTGACAAAAAAGGACAAGGTAATGGCTGATTAAAGAGAGGCTAGAATGAGGAAGGTCGTTAGGAGCCGAAAGTAACATGGGCTAGGTAGGAAATTTGGAAAACAAGGGAAAGAAACAAATGTGCTGCGCTAGTACGCATGCCGAAATGCTGATAGCCGAACAGAAATGGAAGGTCAAAGAGGGTATGTTGATAATGAGAGGATTGATGGAAAAAAGAGAGGTCTTTAAGCGTGTTTTCTGACATTTGGAGGAGTTGTCGTGGTTCGTTGATATCCCCGAAGGGCGAAGGCAGAAACAAAGAATGAGACTTTAACGAAAGGACCGAAGGAAGTGAATAAGAGCAAAAAATAGACAAGTATGGCTTGCAAGTTTTGTTTGGTTTAAAAAAAGCAGCTGAACTAACTTTCTGAGCATTTGGGGTTTGAAATGTTGTGTGATAAGAATCGAACACGAACTTGAAGAGAGAAGAGAAGAGAAAACCAAGTAGAGATCAAACAAATTTCAATAAGTCAATAGTCCCATCCATGATATCGTGCCTCCATATGTACTCCGAACAAATTGGAACAAGAAAAATAAACAAAGAAAAGTGAAAAAAAGGAGAAAAGGCTAAGCTTGGAATTAAACATGAATAAACCGGTGGGGTGGAGCCACGAGACCGAGGTAGGAGAATCGTAGAGATGAAGAAAAGGGAGGAAAGGAGGCGAGCGGTGGTAGGTATCGTCGACCAGAGCTCTAGTCCCTGTGCCTATCTTTATCCTTCACTTTCCAGAACTGCATTAGCCGACTGATTCGATGGCCCTTCTTCTTGCGCTTGTCTGGTTCATCCACGGGAGCCTTTTCCTCGTAGCTGAGTTTACTGCGTTCAGAAGTAGCGCCAACCAGTCGCGAGAAGCTAACTAGGCTGGCACGTTTCGACGAGCTAGGCCGGTTGTTGTTGTTTAAAGTATTGCTGTTACTGTTCAATTGTAGGACGTGAGAGAAGGAGGCGGCCCGGTCGCCCGGGTTGCGGCCGTAGATAGCGTTGGGAAGGCGAGGAATGTTTCCTGTCATTGTTGATGCGGAGCTGGTTAGAGATGGGACATCCTCGGCAGAGTTTTGGAGATAGTCTGATCCAGGCTCGCCAGAGTAGACTGAACCCGAGCTAGGCTGGCGGTCTGTGATGGAGGAAGATGCGGTGTTGAGGCGGGGGGCGTCGAATGAGATATTCGATGGAGCAGGAGAAGGGAAGGCCTGTGGGATCATAGGCACTGGAGGTATGATTGCGGGGGCGGTCGTAAGGTTGGTAGCGTTGGAGATGTTATAGATGAATTCGGGGGAGGTGGAAGGACGCTTTTCGTCGAAGTTGCGTGGGGAAGTTTGACCTGAATCGGAGCCCACGATGCCAACGCTACCGGGGTGATAGGTAGTGCTATTGCTGTTGCTGCGTTGGGATTGGGCTTCAAAGTCGATAGGTTGAGCGTAGGGAGTGCGTGGAGTGACGACTTGGGCGGTGCTGGGACGGCTTTCGACGGAGGCTGGATAGAGGTCTGGTGGATGGCTGGAGTCGACAACTTGGATGCCTAAGCCAGCTCCTTCACCGTCACTCTCTTCCTCACCACTTGACGATTCGCCGTCACTTGTCCTTGCATTTGACGAGTCGGCTTTCTCCCTGGACTGGTCGTCATTCTGTGCTAAAAACGCATCCTCTTCCTCCTCATCAAATACATCTGGGTTCTCAATAATTGCAGCTGACAGGCCGAATCGAGAATTACCAAGGAAGCTGCGGTCGAACGGTGGCATTTCTGGCGCACTCTCAGCTCGTCTATGGTATCGCATTTCTGGCCCCACGAATTCACCCCGACGTCCACCGCTATACATCCTTTTTGTAGCGATCACGAATCCGCTAGCTACGTTCCGTTCATGCCCCATTTCAGGAGTGTTGAATGGTCCCAATGCAGCATCGAGGTCGATAACAGGGCTAAAGATGTCAGGATTGCTTTGTTGCTCGTAGAAGCTTTTGGGTTTCCATGCGGTTTCCAGGCTGACATCGGTGGATCCGGCTTCATTTGAAGGCTGACGTTTTGGGGCATTTTGGGCGGTAGGAGTACGAATGACTATAGTGTTATCTTGGTCGAAATCAACACCATACGTAGATCCTAGCTCCGAGTTGGTCCTGGTAAGCACTGGTGGAGGGGTGGGGGCCTTGCGGGAC
>JANTQJ010000661.1:0-12107 GCA_032989685.1 Arthroderma sp. PD_2
TAATGACTTGTCAAACGGGGCGAACGCGAAGCCAAAACCGTCCCTCCCGCCCAGACTGCCGCCACGACGCGAATCGTCCGAGCAGCAAAAACCGGACTCCCCTCCCCCGGCATACGAAGCTATGGCCGGGAACTCCGTGAAACAGCTCAACCAGGGCGCCATCAACAGGCTGGGCAACGCTGGAGTCTCGGTCCCTGCTTTCGGCATCAATCGAGCACAGGTGCCGCCGGAAGCGTCAAAGGCGGCGGCCTCCATGGCGCAAAGCGAGCTACAGCAGAGATTCAACCAGATGAACCGCAACCCTTCCCCGCCGGCAACACACAGCTCTTCTACCTTACAGCCAAATCAGCAGCAACAACAACCTCCGCCTCCTCCACAGGGAACTTCATCAGAGATACACGAGGACGGCACACGGTCTCCGTCTACCTCTGCAAACGCCTTCCGCGAGCGCCACAATGAACATATACAAGCGGGCATGAACAAATTGAACGGCATAAACCAAAAATACGGCATCTCGAAAAAGATCAACAGCTTCATCGAAGATCAAAAGTCCCCTGCATATCCACAGGGCCAGCAGCCGCACCAACCTCAAGCCCACTGCCCATGCCAGTCAACCCCCCCTCCACCTCCACCACCTTCCAACCATCCATACGCAAACCCAGACAGCAGCTCTTCGAGGCCGGACCTAAACAAACGGAAACCACCCCCTCCACCACCACCAATGAAACCAGGCTCGCTCTCTTCCAATGCCGTCAGCCATTCTCCTTCCCCTCCACCTTTACCCCTAAACACCAAACCGCGATGAACTCTCTTATGTTATTCTTGATTTCCAGCAATCGTTCGTTGACAGTAGGGTAAATTGTACATGGCTAGTCTGCCGCTGCTTCTCCTTTTTCCTAATCCTTTTTTTACCCCCATTTTCTATAATGGACGATATACATTCAGCGGAGTAGGATGGAGCATGTTGTTCTGTTGGATTGGCAATTTGATTCGGTGTCTGATGTGTCTTTGTTTATTTTTATACTTGTGTTCTTTTTGCACGATTCGGAATTTTGCGTTAGAATTTAATATCCTTTACCTTTATGCTCATCAAGTCTTTGCGCTTGTAGGACATCCGGCTTTCTATCATTCTTCTAGGGTTTACTAGATAGCCTTTAGCGATTACTAGCATTATGGTCGTCACTTGTTCTTCTCGATTGTCAATATGGAGTGACAACCCTAATGGTTCACCATATTCTATGAGCCTAGGGAATATAATCCTAGACAGAGGGATGCCCCTACATTAAAAGGAAGATCTAGTATGTGAATCCAGTACGTGGTGAGGGTACTCCTACATACGTCTATCATGAACGGAGTGACAGCAATACTCTACATCGACCCAGGAGCGTCGTGAAGAACAGAGAAGGCTCGAAAGTATTAAATAACCAAGGGAACCTTGTTGCCTCAGACTTCTACCTACTGCCATAGCAAGAAATGTAAGAAAAATGTCTCATCCAAGGTCTAAGAATGCCTTTAAGCAGGAAACATCTATCCCGCTCTCCCTGGAAACACACTGGTTCGTCGGTGACAAGCCGAAGTTCCCATACCCGGCGCTTCGAGAGCTAGGAACCATCCTCAACGCTGATTATCAATGGGAATCAATAGACAGCGTGGCACTCGACGGCAGTGTCGATCATACATTCATCGGCGCGGTGAGGTGGGAGGACGAGGAGAGTGATACACATACTGATAGTGGTATCATCACCAAGATCCGGGTCCGGTGGAACTCCAACAACATTAACGGCACGGTGATAGGGGAGGTGAAGAACCTACGACCCGACGGAGAACCAGAAGATAAAGCAGACCGCAAGGAGAAATGTATTACAGCAGAGAACCTCTCTCTTGCTTCTGACTGGTACGGCAGGCATATAGTTAGCTACTGCAAGGACCGGATTGGCTTATCAGTAGGCGACGGCGAGTGCTGGACCCTAGCCTACCGGGCGCTTGAAGAAGCTGGGAAACTATCACTGCACGAAGACGGCCATGAACCTCCCATGCTAAGCGTCGGTCGAGTCCACGGACATCTAATTTTCGAGTGGCATGCAACTCCAGACTACCCCATCACTATCGCCAGCGGTATCATGCAACACATGCCAGTTGCACCGATAAGGCCGGGAGATATAATGGAGCTTGCAGAAGGCCGTTTCCAAAATATCAACTTTGTTCTTTCTGGCCTCATGAAGCAGGAAGAAAACATCCGGTTCAAAGCTCATACTGCTGTCATCGCTGGTCTGGAAGGGTCCACGATCAAGGTCGTCGAGCAGAACGGTCGAATCAAAAATGTCGTCGCCGAAAACGAGTACGATCTCAACAGCATGGTGGGCGGCGTAGTGAGGATCTACCGTCCGGTTGGCATCTCGCTGTCTGGTCGTCGAAGTCGCGAAGTTGCTGTTTCTCTCGCTGGCGTCTGTGATTTTTGGTGACGTAAGCAAAATTTGACTAAGCATCACGTTACTTGGGCCAAAAGTTTAGCGCGAATAAGCTTATTTGCAATTCAGCCAATGACAAGCCAGAATTACGCGAGAAAACCGAGGGTGCGGCTCCCGCCGGGCTGGAATAAGCTAATTTGCATAACTCAATTCGGTGGGGCGTGGGGGATCCATAGTACTTCACTTATATTGCAGGATGGCCCGTCCATGCGTTCTAATATAATATTCAATTAAACACGATTCCCCACTCGCTGTAAGGCGAAGAAGAAGGTTTTCTAGCCTTAGAAGCAAGCACGTTGCAGGCGCGAAAGAAATACTCACATAGCAGCGTAGTAAAGTATATTCTGCACTTGATTTAAAAAACAAACCACACTGAGGACAACGGCAATGAGATTCTAAAAGCTTCTAAAGCAAAGGAAAAAGAAAAGAAGAAATGTAAGGTAGAGGAAAGACATAACGATTCTCTCGCTGTCATTATTAAACTGGGAAAAAAAAGAGAGGATCGCAGAACGGAGCAAGAACAATTTCGACAGAGGTGAAGACGAGTCAGGACCGAGGAGCAGAGATGACGACAAAGAAAAAGAGCGAGTCGATGATAGCTAAAAACTAATAGAAAAGAACAGGGTGTTGATTGGCATCCATCCCTTTATTTAAAAACCACTCGCACGCACGCAGAAAACGGCACACCGCGCAGCAGAAACACGTAGAAAAAGTTTGTCACACTAAACACGAAGACCACAACCATTACAAAGACAGTAGAGTTCAAGAGGAAAAAGAACAAATGGACAGAAAAAGAGCTGGTGGCGGGCAAAAAAACAAACGAGGGAAAAATTGTTACAGATTTGGAAACGCCTGACCGCCGTTCTGGGGAACGAAACGCCACCAAAGATGCAAAGAAAGTTCATTAAAAGAAGTGTGTGTAGACCTTGGACGACTCGTGCACTTCCATCTCCTGTAGAAGGTAGGTTAGTACATGGATATACCAGGAAGAAGGGTGGGAAGTGGAAGAGCGTTACAACGTACCATTTTGAAAGTATTAAGTTCCTCCTTAATCTGCTGTGCAAGGAGAGGGGTGAGGCGGTTACACGTCGCCACGTCTCCACGTCTATCGTACTCGCCGCTTGGCCAGGTATCATGGAACTGAATTCGGGGGCTGAATGAGATGTTTCTACCAGAGACAGACTGTGGGGTGCCAGGGGCGCTTTGGCCAGCGGTGGTAAAGCGGCCGGCGGGGAGGAAGTAGTCTTCTCCTTCAAGAGTGACGGAGTCGGTGCGCCTATGACCAGAGCGGGGAGGACGGTCACCGGCAGAGCTGCTGGGAGCGCTGCTAGAGCGTTGGGAATCAGGTCGCTGGAGAGTAGGAACTGGAGCAAGATCTGTTGTGGGGCGGATGACGGGGGATGAGTTTGAGGAGTTGGTTCCTGATTCTGTTATAAAACATGTTAGATAAGGATTACTTGACTAGGATAGTTGGTGGTAGATCAGTAATGATGGGCATGACGTACTCTTCAGAATACCCTTTCTGACAGCAGCTACCATTTTTGCACGCTCCTGATCGCCACCGAAGATGCTCTTTCTTCCATTCCGGTCTACAGAACCACTCGCGTCTGACTCGACAGAGGGTCGCTCTGATGCAATCTCTTGCCTCGCGGCACCAAGTTCAGGGAGAACAGGTGGTCCTGTGCCGACTGCATCCCGCTGGGCCTCCACTGTTACCATGGAGACCTGTGGGACAGGAGCAATAATTCTAGAAGAGTCAGTGGGCGCGTTGTAGACAGATTTAGGGCGGAAGAGGCCGACGAGCGATCGAGTGGATCGTTTGACACCATTGCCCATTTTGCGGAGCATGATGGACGCCGATGAGGCGGTTGAAGAGACGGAAATGTTATCTGTCGAGCCTGTGAAGACGTTGCCTTGACCAGAGTAGATACTCTCGCCTAGGCCACCGGCTTCTTGTTTTGCTGCAATGGCAGCTTGCTCGGGACCTAGCTCTTCATCTAGCTGTTGTTTGCGCGGGGAGCTGACGGTTGGCTCGGGGGTGGATATGCCACGAAGCTCCGCGACGCTGCTGAATGAAAGGGCACGCCGTAGTCGTGACTTTGATCCTTTACCTTGACCCTTCTTGGATATCTCAATTAAGCGTTTTGCAGCAGGGCTCGGGGCATCGGCCGGTTTTTGTGGTTGTTTTTTCGTGGAGGTCGTCGCAGGCGTAGCAGTCTCATCAGCGTCAATATTAACTGGCTTAGATAAAGGAGATGGTGTACTCGAGCGCTTTGGAGTTTCGGTAGGACGAGCAAGCAAAGTAGGAGATTTCTTGTTGGGTTGGGTTGTGGAGGTAGCCTCCCCGGCTTTGTCAGACTTGACCTTTTGACAAGTATGTTAGTATACACGTATCAGCAATACCATGGGCAAGAGTTACGTACTGAGCCAGAAGAGGAGCTGACAGAGGCAGTGTCAGCAGTCTTTGGGGCGGTACCCGCCGGCGGTAGGGAACCGTTCAACGGAAATTCAGTGAGAGCCATCTCGTTGGCATGAGGAGACGGGTGGGATTCGGGAAACTTGATAAATCCGGCAGTGTCGATGCTACCAAGACTTCTACGTCGGTATCTCTTTGCGAGCTCGGTGCTAGAAGGGTTGGCGTTGTCTGCTATGGCGGCATCGGCGCTGGATCCACGGGTATGGTGTGCTGTAGGTAGATGTGGTTTTCCAGGGATATCGACTATCGACGGAGTCAGAGACTTGGCCGTCTGAGCGGTCGCCATGCCCATGTTGGTGTTGAGTAAACCGAGGGAGTTGGAAGCATTGGGCTCGGTGGCGGCAGCCTGGTCTCCACGGCGCTGACCACGACGATATCGATCTGGAGACGGCTTGTTTGGGGTTGAAGCAGCAGGTAGGGATGTAGGAAGGGTGAGGTCGATGGCAGAGGCCGGACGCAGGCTTGGGCTTGGTTCCGACGGACCCTGACGTCTGGGAAGCGAAGAATCGTCCTTGGAAAGATGTGAATGAAGGGATGAATTAGAGGAAGATGAATTGGATACCGAGCCAGCAGTAGTGTAGTGAGTGCGTGGGGGGATGGTTCCAGGGTAGAGAGTGTTCTGATTCTGGTTCTGATTCTGGTTCTGTCGTTGGGGGTTTGCGTTTGCAGCCTGGGTGGTGGGCAGGCCAGGAGTGCTCGTAAAGGCGTACGGGGCGACTGGTTGGCTCAGTCGATAACCGGTCGTGGCAGAGTTTCCATTTCCGCCATTGTGAGAAGGACGGGCGTGACTCTGATTCCGGGCCATTTGGGCCTGGTTGTGAAGTTGCGACTGGTGCTGTATGGAGGTGGTGAAGGATGAAGAGGATGCAGGACGGGATTGCAGCAAGGTGATGGTGCTGGCTTGCTGTGGAATCGTTTGGACCAGTGCGGCCATGTTGTACACTATGGTATAAAGATGGGGAGTTATAGGCTGTTTATATGGAGTGTGTTGAAACCAGAATCAACCCGCACAATGTAAGAAACGAGCTCGCTGGAGTAGACGGTCAAGGCTGTGATGACCGGAGTGAGAAGCTGAGGAAGTTCTGGTGAGAGAAGTGAGAAAGATGTCAGTTGAGAACGGCTTTTGCTATGACGCGCCAGAGAGGGAGAGGACACGTCTTGGCCCTCCCAACGCCCGACTTGAGGACTTCAACCCACGAGTATGATAGGGAGTAAGGAGAGAAAACGATGGAAGAGAGACTTACCAGGACACGATGAAAAGGAAAGAAATAGTAGCAGAGACAGGTCGACGCTGGAGAGAGAGAAAAGGAAAGCCGTAGTAGTGAAACAAGACAACCAAGAGCCACAAAAGAACCAGCAAAAGAATAACGGGCAAAGAGAGAAAGAAATCGAAAGACGGAGCAAGAAAGGCGAAGTATTCCAGAAGACCCAAAGCGAGGTCAAATCTAAAGGTCGCAAGTCCCACCAAAGCAGTGATAACTGGGGAGAAGAGAATGGAAAAAGGGACGAGGTGGAAGAAGAAGACAAGGGAAACACGGGAGGAACCAGGGGGAAGGGGGAGGAGGAAGAAGAAAACGAGGAGCACCAAGCCGCCGCCTCAAAAGGCTCTCCTCGAGCGGGAGGGGGAAACGAAGGTGAGGAGGGCAAAACGGTGACGCTGCAAAAAGTGTCAACGCCGACAAGGGACTGAAGAGAGAAGAAGAAGAACGAAGGGGGAAGTTTTGAGGGTTTCGAGATAGCGAGAAAGGAAGAAAAGATGGAGTGAGAGAGGAAGAGGAAGGATTGGACCAATGAGAGGTCGAGGATGAAGATGACTCAGCAAATTGGACGAAGATGGTAGGGATCGACAGAAATAACGCGTTGTGGTTGGTTGATGAGCTTAGTCATGGCTTACGTATACATTGAGATATAGAGAGGAAGAGGGAGAAGAGGAAGAAAAGAAGAGAGAAGAGAGGTGAAAAGGGAGATGAGAGGAAGAAGTAGGCGAGGAGGAGATGAGGATGGAAACAGGGAGGTCCTAGAGATCGGGTTGGGAGATGATGGGTGGAGGGCCCTCTACTTGTGGCTCTACTCTGCAAGAAGCAAAAGCACGATCGGGATGTCTTTGAACTTGTATCTACTTACGGAGTACGGCTAAGGAGAGGACAGGCAGATGGAATGGAGATACGGATACAGGAGAGTCGAGTTCTATCTCTCGTTGTCTATAAGACATGCTTGGAGCTTATCCACAGTTTAGCTGCTTCGGACATAAATATACTCCCCCCCTTGCACTTCCCCTTCCCTTCCCCCATGTACATGTACGCACCCACGGCTCCACCCAACAGCGCCATTCTCTTCCCCCTTGTTCGCTCTCCCGCGCATCATCAATCGCATTACGGAGGACGGAGCACCCTCACCAGGCCGAACAGGCTGCTCGCACCTCGGACGGCCAGCAGGCAAGGGAGGAAGACCGAGACACCGAAATGTGAACACATCCCTGGAGGGAACGGAGCAGAAGAAATATATAATAAGCGATCCCACAGACGGCCCTTTTTCTTTCTTTTCCCCAGGATGAGAATCATAAGATCATCCGGACGCCCCTACACGACTCCACCCACTGATCTTAACATGATGCAAGCAATTTAACTTAGCCTAGTGTCGTGTCTCAACCCCTAGCTAGTTCGCCCTTCTTTCTCCTCTCTTTCTCTCTCTCTCGCTCTCTTCGTGCAAAATTATGCACGCAGCACGCACGTCGCTACCGCTAATTATGAACTCTGAACCCTGAATCGGGAGGGGGGAGAGAGAGGGGGTGGCCGGACGGGGAGAAACCGTCGTCTGCATCCGGCACGTATATAAACGTCATGCTGGGGGGGTGAGGCCGCCAGGGACGAGGATTGTATGGAGTACAACCTCTCTGATCAGCGGTCGTCTTCTTCCTCTTCCAGCTGCTCCTCGTTTTGGCGTTTGCGAACTTGCGAACTTCCAAGCCGTGCATAGACATAATTATATCGCAACGCACACAATCTGCATCTTCTCGAAGGATACGAGCATTGTTGTCTCAGCTTAGCCCCAAAATCACACCCACCACCACCACCATCACCAACAGATGACTTGAACTAGTTGGGCCAACGTAGTATTTCCCCTCATCCTTCTTGTCGTACTCCATAGATGTTGTGCATTTACATACCTTGGTATATATATCCTTCCGTATCCTTCTCTCCTTCGCCAGGCGTTTTTTTCGACAAGGCCATCTCAGCCTAAATGCCAGCTGGCGTTTGAGCGTATCGGAACGCCCTCTCTCAACCTGCTGGGACGTGATTGGCCTTCCCTCCTCGCTCGTCCCTTCATTTACTAGTTCCTGGCGGTGAGGAAAAAGCAATGAGAGAGAATGAAAATAGGTTCATGCTACCCAGCACGAGCATTAGTTAGTGTGTGTCTTGATGTTGGCGCGATAAGAGGGAGCATCAGGCCTCGGTCGTTGTCGTCGGCTGGCTGAGATCTGCCGTGATGCATATCCTGTGCCTTGATGCTGCATTAGGAGGCGTACGAAGTTTTTTGGGTCTGTAATATGGAGGATAGCAAGGGTGGGAGCTGGAGATCTTGAATTCTCTCCCGGTCAAAAAACGTTTCAAGTTCTTCTTTTTTCCTGGTTCGAACTTTCTTGTTATTGGTTATGTAATCGTCGGCGTCCAACGCTCAACGTCGACCAAAAAAAAAGGAAGACATCGACAATCGGCATGATGGAAGTAAGCATCTTCCACCAGCGCCGCGCTTCATCATGGCTGATCTAGACATGATGACGGCCTTCCTGGACTATAGGACAGCTTGCATGCTGATATTGATGCTATATACCCGAATTGGCGCCAATTGCTGCAGTAACATATGTTATATCAACATATATCTCCAGCATGGGATACTCCGTGTTTAGGGCGTCCGACAGGCCCTAAAGTCTCCCTGTCTGGTCTTTTTTTTTCTGCTGATAGTATAGTGACAGTGCTGCCTAACTGAAAGATGGCCAGTTGCCACCAGCTTTGATAAGTGGTGCATGTCAACATGGTTCTCCCATCAACTCTGCGACGAACTGGACAGCCACCAGACACAATATGCTATCACAACAACACAAAATCTAGTACTAAGACGCTAGTAGTGAATATATCTGCCTTCCACCCTCGTCAGATAAAGAAAAGGACCAGGCTAGTCACTAAACCACTCAAAATCACTATCCTCACTTGTCCCCCATTGTTCATCTTCGTCACTGCGAGATCTCTGCTCACCCTCCTTCACTCAACAAACCAGACTGCCAGAACTGCCAGCTTTATCAACGTCAATCCACCATTCAGAGAGTACAGCTTGACTCTTGCAGTCTTTAATCCTCGAACTCTCCCCGGATGTGCAACGCGTTTTTGATACTGTTCCAATGCGGACACGTCGACTTCGACTACACGCAAGATACCCCGTGTGCCAACTCAAACTGCCCAGCGCGACTGAGACAATCTGTAGCCAACCAGATTTGCCCTGCCTGCATGGACAACGAGACCATAGGACAGTACGGGAACGTGAACAATACCGCCCTTCTCCATGAACTGATGTTTGAGCGGAACTTTGACGTCGAAATGATTGATCCGGAAATCTACAGAGGAATTGCGGGAGTTGACGAGCTGAGCGTTGCGTTCGAACAGCCAGAGAATCCTGACTCAGGCCGCAATCATACCGACCATAATGATCTCCCAACCGAACTAGACAACGGCATCCAGGAACTCCAGATCATCGAGGCCAGAGCCCAGATTTCTTCCATCTACCCGTCTCCTATCACCTCCGTCTTTGACTGGGAACAAATGAAACAGGCTCACGAACACCCAGGCTACGAAGACTACGTGCCCAGCCCAGACGAGGAAGATATCCGTTGCACTCCCAGAGCGGTCACTACTGTCTCATCCTCCTCTTCCTATACTTCTTCTACGGATAGCGACATGATACTCGACTACGCCACCCCGTCTCCCCCATGCACGCCGTGGAGACGTAGAAAATCCTTCACCAGCCCTGGCACCCCATGCAGCCCACCACTGGCAGCCAAACGCTTTGATTCACGAGAACTCAGCCCTTCGCCCGGCACACGCGGTCATGAGTCTTTTTTGGATGCAGCATCCGCCATCTTGGACCTTCCACTATCATGGGGCGAGAATGGGACATTGCGAGAATTCTTGGACGAAGGAGAAACCGGAGATAACGAGGACGAGGATGAGGACGATAGCGAAGACGAGATTGACTATACGACTCCCCAAGTCACGAAAATGCGCCAGCCAGATTTCCTACGCGATGATTCTGTGTTCCAGCGATTTGATGGTCTAGACGCCCACCCGACGCGTTCCCTGGTGACCATGTCAACTAGTGACTTTACTAAACTTGCCACCACTCAGACGTTCGAGGAGGAATCCACACCTATCGACACGGAAAACGAAGGTGCCAGTGTGACCGAAGCTGTTACTAGAACTTCTTCTTCTACCCTAAATATTGGGCCTTTCTCTCTCACTCCAACGGAGGTAATGTCATCAGATGATTAGGTGCATGGAGCCTCTCTTCCAATTGAAAGTACACATCTAGCGGGAATGGGGATGACACCGCGTTGATTACTTCCAAGGGGATAGCTTAGGCGCGGGATTTGCTTGGTTTTTCAATGGTCTGCAGATTTCTATTCATGCCTTTTTTACTACGCGGTTGTATACGATTGCTATTTCTGTATTCTCGAATTGCCATTTGACGGACGCAAGAATGAACGCGATAAGGGGTCAACTCATGTATCATTGTTTGGTAGGATAAGGTAATGGAAGGGAGCGCTGTGATGCCTTTTTTTTTTAAGAAACAAATTCAAATAACAGCGTACTGGTCTAAGGCAATGCATAATCTCGTTACGTAGCCCCCCAGTTTCTCACTTCGTTATTTATCATTTCATAGGCTGTCCGTTCATTCCTCAAGCCGTATCATCCTGCTTCCCGTCGAAGGTCAAATCAGCTCCCTCCCCCGCCATAGACATGTCATCATCCAGGCCCTCGAAAATCATAAACTTCTCATTCTTTGCATCCGTCTCGTCTGGTACTATATTTCCGTTCTGCACCTCGCAGTCCTTCAACACACAGTCACGACCAACCTTACTCCTCCGCCCCACAATACATCCGATCAGCTGACACCGTTCACCAATCACTGCGCCGTCCATGATTAGACATCGAGTGAGGCGCGCGCCCGACGCGATATGGCAATTCGCTCCGATGACGGATTCTTTGATGATACATTTTTCCTCGACCGTGACGTTTTCAGCAAGCAGACAGTCGGATTTGGTGATTGTACAGCGCTGCGCGATTCCGGGGGGGTAGGCGATCTTACTAGTATGGGCTAGGGGTGAAGTGGTGGTGTTGGGTGGGTGGGCATCGCTGATGGCGTCCAGCTTTGCGAGACGGAGAGAGATGGAGAGGAGCAGGGCGGAGTTGTCTACTCGTCGAATTAATGGTGCAGAAGGCTGTGATGGAGCAACGTAGCCGAGGAGTGGTGGGGTTTTTGTTTTCTCGGTTGCGGCTGTCGATGAGCTCTCGATCTGATCATCAGTGGGATGGGGACTGCTGGCATGGTTGGAGGAGAGCATATTGGACTGAATATCGAAATCACGGGTTGACTTGGTCGTGCTCATACTCATTAGGTCGATTTCCTCTTCGATCTGTCCGCTCGTGTGGCTGTCCGTTTTGCCATCGAGATCATTCTCCGAAAACAGGTCTTGAATGCCCAGTTTTGCGGCCAGTCCGTTTTGCCAGCCAGCCTTTGCCCACCAACCAAGCAGGTCTTCGCTGATGCTCTGGAATTTTTCATTCCTCTGGGCCATCTCCTTCACCCAGTAGGGAAAGAAATAGATATGTGCGTCCCGGTAGCCGGTGAGAATCTTGATACGTCCATGCTTCTTCAGTAGGGAGTAGCGGATAAATAGAGCCTTTTTCTCCTCTATTGAATCCTTCAGCGTATCCATCGGCATGGTATACGCTACCTTTTGAAGCGCTGCACGTACAGAAATAGGCGCCGCAGGTGATCCATGGGCTGCGGATGCTTCATCTCCGCTCAATGGAGTAGTGACTAAGAAGTCGGCAACCTCGTCCTTGATTTTCTCCTCGTTAGCGGGCAAGGGGTACCAGACACCGAGACCA
>JANTQJ010000662.1:0-12095 GCA_032989685.1 Arthroderma sp. PD_2
GCAAAGAAATATCCTGGATCTCTACACAATCCCGATTTTGACGACAAGAGCAACACCTCCCTGCACCTGGCCGCGATACTCGGCAATCTCGAAGTTGTCAAGCTGCTGGTCAGCCTGGGCCACGACTCATGCGTGCCGGATATAACATTCATGGACTTTGACTGTGCTCCTGGAGTCAGCCTGAATACGGACTCTTCTACACCACTTCACCTCGCAGCCGCAAATTCACATGCAGACTGCGCAGATTATTTGGCCTTTTGTTTCAAGCAGACTATCGACTGGCAGGATAACAATGGAGCCACACCGTTGATGCTTGCATCGCAGAGCGCGAATATATCAAGTCAGACATCGAACACTTCGTCATTGGTGCCACCAAGGCAAAGGCCCAGGGCTTCATCATCGGCTTCGAACCCTACCTCATTCGAGGATACTAGTACCGTTTCCAAGCTCATAAAGCGCGGAGCCTCGCTGACGTTGGCTGATTCGGTGGGTAACACGGTACTACACTATGCGAGCGCATGGGGTAATTTGAAGACCTTCCGGCTACTGGTTTCTGCCGGTGCGCCGCCATTGACCAGGAACCATGCTAAATGTACTCCTGCGGATTATGCCTTAAGCATACAGGCTGCATCTTATTGTCGGTCTTTGGTGGCTGAATACGAGCGAGCGAGGAAGGGACAATATGAACAGCAGCATGGTAAACCGAGCTTGAAGGTTAGATCAAATGATATCCCGCCGGCACAGTTTGGGGGTGACTCACACTTATCGCCGATTTCCCCGGCCAGCGGCCTTAGGCCAAAGATGAGTCTGGATAGCCAGAGGACGGCCCAGACACATGGCATTGGGGGTGTGCGGCTAGTTTCTCAGGATGAGAGTGACCATGAGAATGATTTGAGACCAAGTGTGTCATGGAGTAACCCGGGTACTCCAATATAATACCTTCATAGAGTCTCTACTCTTTCGACATGTACATTGGATGGATAAGTTGATAGTAACAAAGGTCATACATTCTTATTCTCTCAAATAAATGCCTACCCAGCAGGATTAACGTTGGGAAGAGTCATCTTCTAAATGATAATGTATATTCTACATTGATGTGTTCAAGTGATAAAAAACAAACATGCCAGCAAAGCCCGTTCACGAATATGAAGACATAAGGCCAATACAAGATTGTTTCCCTAATAAGAAAAAGGCATTGCTCCTATATCTTACAGAACAAAAATGTACATACAGACCGCCACCCTAGCCGTGTCTGACCGCTCACTAATCTATCTTCCTTTTTATCTACACCCCCGAGTATCCAAGTCGGGAGGCAGACGTAAATAAGTGCATAAAACACAGAAACTCCCCCTAAAACGGGTTTGAACTCCAGCGTCTATCCTCATTTTCCCTTCTCCCTTCTGTTTCCCCTAGACTTCATCCCTGGCCGTTAATTTTCTATTGTTGGCGAATTTTAGGCAGTTTTATTTTCTTCTATTTATAGTCTTGTTGCAGATTTCGATTAGTCCATCCTTTGCCTCGCTGTCAGGGAATTTGCTGATGGCTGCAACTGCGTTGTCGGCATACTGCTGGGCAAGAGCTCGAGTTTGTTCGAGACCGTCAGATTGAGAGACGATTTGACGAGCCTGGAGATGGGGTTAGAAGTGAGCGTTTCAGTAACATGGACAGGGTAGGTAGCTTACCAATTGAACATCTCCCTCGCGGCTGAACTTTCTGCCTACCAGTGCTCCAAGCTCTGGCCGCTGCTTCCAGGCAAAGAGTAAAGGCGAAGTAGCTAATCCGAGCTCTAGATCGGCACCAGCTGGTTTACCAAGTTCCTCTCCGCTGATGGTATAATCCAGCATATCGTCGACCAGCTGGAAAGCCAGTCCTAGATTCCGTCCAAAGAGATATGCGGCTTCCGAAACCTCAGGTCCACTCTGGTTCAGCAATGCAGCTGAGCGGCAGGACTTGCTTATCAAACTAGCCGATTTCAGATATGTCTTTTGCAAATAATACGAGATGATATCCTCAGACCATACGGGGTTGGTTTCGTCCTGCATGGTGTTTTTCAGTTGCATGAATTCACCTTCCACGAGGTTTGCCATTACCGTGCCTAGTAGCTCGATGACCTCAGGATCACGCAACCTAGCAATGAAGACAGATGCACGACCAAGGAGGAAATCTCCAGCCAGCACGGCCATCTTGTTTCCAAACGCTAGGTTGGCGGATAGATTTGATCGTCGGGTGACCGCGTTATCAATGACATCGTCATGCAGGAGGGATGCGGTATGGATTAATTCAGTGATTTCAGCAAGTCGTCGCTGCGAAGGGAGGACATTGGCGAAGTTATCGGTCCTGTTTTCTTTTGTGGGCGCGTATACTGCGTCGCGAGATGGGGAGCTGAGAGGCATAAGGTCAGGGTTTGTATCTGCGAGAATAGCAGGGGAGTTGATCGAATCGTTGATGTAGTCTCCTGATGGGCCGGAGGATGGAGATAGGAGCATGGAATTAAGCAGCCGGTCTCGTTCCTGACGTTTCGGGCAGCTGGGCGTCAACGCCGTGGCCTGGGACATCAAGAGGACCAGCATAGGTCGGACTTGTTTCCCTTCACTCTGGGCATAGTATTTCGCAACCTGGTCTAAAATCGGATGTCCCGAGCCTAGTAAACTGCGCAGGTTCTTCTTTAGAAATTTCAACTCCTTCGCTACCATCCGGAGCGGGTCGACGGATACGTTCGACGGTAAAGAGCTTAGGTTCGACGGAAGCGGAGGCGGAGGAGCTTTCGATATCTCCTTGGAAAACAGATTCTGAGCTGCAGATACGGCTGATGCGAGTGTGGACTGGTCTCTTCGACGCGGCGGATGGTAGTTACGGGCTATGATTTGGCGAGCAGGTATCGACCTGGAGACGTGGTTGTGAAGACATTGCGAGCATATCGACGTCGGCCGGTAAGCAATGGGGGAATAGATGGTGTGTGAAGCTCGAAGAGGGAGCCCGCAGGCCCGTAAGCCTGCTCGGGCTTTCATTGCTTGAACAATTATGTCTTGTATATTGTGAGGCAGAAGAGAACGAACCAAGCCGGGCCGTGGGCGGATAGGATAGTCCCGGTTTCAGCAGTGCGTTGAAGCGAATTAAAATATGATATAGAGCTTCAACGGGGACCCATATAAGGAATTGGGTATGATATAGGTTATATATCAAGCCATGGGCGGTGGTGGGTGGAAAGAAGATGCGAGATGCCCGTTTTCGTGGTCTTTTTTTTTTCCCGCCAGAAGTTGAAGTTCAAAAAGTTGGTAAGGGCCCCGGAAAAGCTTGGTGTTTTGCATTTCTCCGTCCCGAGCATCACGCCCAAAAAGCACAACTCCCGTCATACAGCAAATAGGTATTTTAATTTACTCTGGATGATGATGTGATTGCAAATATTGGATTCGAGCTTGGTGTTCTAGGTTAAGGTGCAGGCAAAGGAGGTAGAAAAATTACATTGGGATTTGTTGTAGCAAAGACACAAGAGAAAAATATAAAAGGAAAATAATAGACCCCGGTTTGTCGGTTGAAGGACTGTACATACATCCAAGCTGGCCACTCCCTGCCAGAGATGCATGTCTCGTCTTTTGATCATGGGAATGATACATACATAGATGACAAGATAGATATCTTGAAGACAGCGGCCCTGGAGGGAGCGGGAGAAGTAACACTAGTGAAAGTAATGGGGAACCATAAGGGCAAGGGTGAGGGTGGTATGTGTTGATGGCGAGGCGACGGGGGGATATGTTTGAGGGAAAAAGAGGTATGTCTTTGCATACAACTTGATTAGATGCCCTCGAAGTCGCCGCCGGCATCATCGTCGTCCATGTCTCCTTCTACAATCTCCTTGGCCAGTTCCCTCTCTCGCTCGCGGGCCTCCTGGGCATTCTTCAGCTCAAGTCGGTGCTGGTTCATGGGAAACCTCATGGCCTGGGAAATGAACTAGTCAGTATACTTCATCTTTTGATTATGGCACAAGACCTTCAATCATACCTTGACGCTCTCGTCGTGAAGACCTAAGCATGCCTGGATACGTTCGTGGAAGACCTCGCCCGGCTCCTGGGTAGCATAAACATCGCCAACATCCTTGCTCTTCATGTAGCCTTGTTCATGGTCCAATGAAGCTTCAATCACACCGTCTCTTATGGCCTTTGCAACAATGTACTCGGCGGATTCCTCGCTATCCAGGCCCAGACGGAGGCAGATATCGCGCAGGGAGATACGGGTGTACGACAAGGACATCATGCGGATACCAGTCTTTATCACGTTCTGTCGAAGTCGGAGAATGAGCGTGTAAGTGCTATCTTTCCGGAAAGCTGGGCCATAGGTCTGAACGATCTTTTGAAATCCATCTAGATCACCGACGCTGACGGCTCGTACAAGCAGGAAGTAAGGGTACATCGCGCGCTCCAGAGCTGCCTGGCGGAAGATGGCACGGTCGGGGATATCTCCCATCAAGAGCTCTACAACGACAAGTAGCTTCATCGACGCCTGATAGAAGCCGCCTGCACTGAGAGTCGACGGAGATTTTCGAGTGGCGCTCACCAAGTGCTGATGGGCATCAGTGTATCGCAGTTGGATGGCTCGAATTCTGCCTAGGTAGTACAAGTATCGGGCGATCTGGTTGTTAGACGCACCGGCGGGGAACTCGGAGTGAGAGATGAAGAGATCGGCTTGGGAGATGTGAGAGGTAGACAGGTAGTTGCGAAGCAAGAGTGTTGTAACAGTTGCCTGGATGTCCGTGTCTTTGCGTAGAACGGCGGTCCTCAGAGCTGCAAGAAGAGACTGTCGAATAGATATAACGGCAGCAGTCGGAGATGGAGGAAGCGGTTTTAGCTGCTCGAAAAAGAGAGAATAGTAAAAGTACACTCGAGCAGCCAAACAGTCCAAAGTTCTCCGATTATGCGTCCTCAGCCTCTCGACCAGCTTCTGTGAGAACTCGGCACCCTTCTCAGTACACTTCTCGTCGTAGAGGTGAATCTGGACAAGAATGGAAAGGTAGATGTCGATCTCAGGCAGGGTCTCTTTGGGCGAAGAAGACTTGGTTGAGGGAGTCTTCGGTTCGGCAGCATCTTCCATCGCGACATCTTCGGTGACATTATCAAAAGCAGATTTTCTATCAAGAGCAGCCAGGAGGAAGGCAGCGGTGGGATCCGATCGTTGGTATGCACCTGTGATGACGCCGGCGAGAAGGTCTGCAGACAGGTATTTACGCATGGAAGAGATCGTTCGTAGTACCCGTAGAGTGAAGCGTAGATCAAAGTGCACAACAGCTCTCTCGAGTAGTGTGAAATTTGTTCTGATATCTATCAAATTGTCAGTACCAACATCGTCATCTTGGAAGTAAAAAAACAGAAAGAAAGAAAGGAGAAGAGAAAGGAGAGAGAGCATACCTGACTGAGCTTTCTCGACCGGGTCAACAACTTCATCAGCCTGCTGGCCGTCTTCTTCCTGATCTATGTCCATCTTGGTCTCGCTACGGTTCTTATCAGGCTCTCCCGATAATCGAGAAGCTTTAGACGGCGGGACAACAACAGTCATCTCCTCGTCGCCCTCGTCGTCGCGGTCGTGCTGTTTTGGTGATACAGACCCGTTCATATGCTCTTCACTCATCTGCACGTCCTCTGCACCATTCACCCCGTTCTCAACAGGATCCGAGCCCTTGGACTGCGAGGAGTCTCCAGGAGCAGCCTTCTTCGAGCCTGAGGCCGGTTTCCTGGCTGGCGCTGCCTTGCCTCGTGACGCCGCAGAACGGGTCGGAGCAGGCTTATCTTTGTTGGAGCTGGAGCTTTGCGAATTAGAACGGGGTTTATCGCCGTTGGCCGAGGCGTCTGATCGGTTCGAGCGAAGCGTTCGCTTCTCTGTTGGCATTTTGAAGCTATCTGACCAGCTCCTGTGAGATGGAGCTCTGGGGCCGGCGTTAAGGACAGCAGAACCGGGAGGCGAAAACGCAAGTGTTTTGGGTGAGCTGAGATTGGAGTCAGGCGAGCAAGACGGGGGAAAGAAAGAACGAAACAAGTACAAACGACAGCCCAGGAGGCAGCAGGTCAAGGAGACAAAGACGAAGCTGCAGAGTGCAAAAGATGAAGGGGAGTTTTTTTTGGCGTTTCCGTGGATGTTGCGATGCGAGAGAGAAAGCGAGAGAAAGCAACTTTGGATGCTTCTTTAGCGTGGTTGACCTAAGCAGGACATTTGACTCAGCAACAACAACTCACGACTAGAAAGCCACAGAAGATACAAGCATTAACAGCCACAGATATAACAAGTATCAGCTTCGATTTGCTGCCTTACCGTGCTGTCATGGCTGTGACTGGCTGAGGATTGGATACTGGCTGTCACTCCGTACAGCACATATTCAACTACGCAGATTCAATACAAGATTTAAGGACGGGTCGGTCGAGGATGCTGTTACATCAGTGCAACATATTCTAATCACGACTTGGAAGACGAAATCGTTGACGATGCAGTTTTTTCTTACTTCTGGACGAGCTTGGCGATATCAAAAGTACCAGCTTTCGACAGCCAATCATGCACTTTCGCTCGATGGCAATGGAGGCGATGATATGCAGTATATACACACCAGAGACAGCCCCCGAGTTGGAGATACTAAGCAATCGCCTAGAAAGTGCGAGATAGAGCTTATGCCCATGGAACAGGTTGGACTGGCCCTCTCGTTATCTTTCTGGTGACGGAATGTAGGCTACAAGGACGGCCAACCACGCAATAGACACGATCTTAGGAAAATATTCAATTGTTGAGTAGCATGAAGCTATTCAAGTACCAGCATCGGGAATGGGAAGAACGCCACACCCCAGGGAAACAGTCGATCTACGTAAACAGAGCTATGAAGGGTTAACTGCATGCAATCCAAACAGATACGACCCCAGACTGGGATCTGATGCCCATCCGTTCTATCCTCCCAGTATCGACCATGTTGGCTATAGCTCCAATACGATAGAGTGTCCTGCAATCCTCTGCACCTTCGCACTTGGTATTATTGCGATTGTCGATATATAACCGTTGCTACCGTGAAAAGGGTACGGCCCATCATAAGCCACAGGGGCCGAGTTGCTGGTAGAATAGTTTGCCTTCAGTTATAGTACCGCCACATGAATATATCTTACCCCACCGTGCGCTAATTGAACTCCTAGCTTGGGCCATACACTTGTTTCTAGAAGGGTACATTGGATATAACCACCGTACGATGCCACGCATGCAGGATCTCTTCGGCCAGCCGTGGAAGGAATACGCCAAAGCAGACTCTCAATATGTGACTATAGAGCCATTTGTGCTTAGCATGGAATCAATAACGGCGGTTGGTATTTTTGCCCAGGTCCTGGATGTTCCAGCTAACTGACGTACAGTTTGCATGGGGCCCATTGTCTTTCCTCACATCATGGATGGATGATGGTCATCGAGTCTCCATACTGCCATCCAACACAGATGATTGTCTCCGTGGGATGCTCCATGGCGGCGTGCTCTACTATGCAACCAGTATCCTGGAACATTACTATCATGGAGTATTATACTCTCAGCCCGAGGGATATTATTTTGGGAGTATTTCATCTTCTTGAGTTCTTTCTGGGTTCTTATTCCAATGTTTGAGAACTTTCATTCCAAACATTTGCTGTTCATGCCTTCCAACTGTTGCTGTAGTGATCTTACTACAACAGAAGCATTCTGGCAGCCCACTGGCCACTTTGCTAGAAAGAGGGCATAACATAGACCATGACAAGAGGACTCCGTAATCTTGAGATAGACACCAAGGGATATCAACTAGAACTGATATCGACTTGTCTATAAAATAGTTGAAGCCTGAAAGTTGGAAATTAAAAGGAAAGCGCACGTGACTTATGTGTGCCAAGTCTGATTACTAATACTGCGTGAAGCCGTAAACTCTAAGTTTATCTTCTTTTTTGTTTACTTCGCGATAAGAAGCAGAAGTTGCTCGTTTCCAACAGCATTCAAGGAGATTTTTCATATCTCAGGCTGCTAGAACTGATATACTTGAGGGAACTCACCACTGTTCTGTCTAAGAAACTGGTTGTTCCACGTTTGATGGCAATATGAGTCTACTGCAGAACCACCTAGAGCAGATATCCCTCTCCGCAACTGCGATAGCTGACTTGTCGTAAGTAGTTTACCCATCACCACACTTACGACAAAGGCTTGCATCTGACATTGCCCGGCTCCTAGCTTCCCACCCCCAAAACCATTTGTGAATGCACTTCTCCAAAACCACGATATCACCGCCCTTATCCGTGACACAGAGGCCCACGAGCGAGCACTTTTCTCCGTTGACAATGCCGCGACTAAATCCCAACGAAGGGCCACTCGCCGAGGTACGATGTTTGTGGCAGAAACTGAGAAAGAGTCCATGATCAGTCGGATATATGCGGTGAGAGATCGTACGAACCAGTCTGCTGTTGCGCGGGTTTTGGGCGGGGATATGATGGATGCGATTAAGCGGTCGACTGCCGCAACCTCTGATAGGACTGCCAAGGGCGGATTGGACGTCGAGGTTTTATTACGGGGAGCCGAGATGCTTTGCAACGTATAGTGAGTGTGCTCCTTGGTATGGCGGGATTGGACTGAATTAGACAACGCTAATGCTCGTCTTTAATAGTCCAGTTGCAGGAGCCCAAGAGAAGATTACTACTATACGATCCCGCCATCGGGAAATCACGAACTCCCTTACTCATCTCGAAAGGCGTGTTTCTGATCAGGCTGCAGAGCTGGAACAGATGAATCATTCGCCATATGATGACAGTGACTACCCGCATGATGCCGAGAATGCCGATGCAACCAGAAGTGAAGCCGTGGAAGTTACAGATGAAGATATTGAACGTGAACTGGAGGCCATACGTGAGCTAGAGGCGAAAAAGCGGCGCCTGGAAGCTCGAGTTACGGGGATGGAGAAGGATCTAGGAGGGTTACTACGATGAATCACTAATGTCAGCGGTTGTATCACACAATTACTGTTAATACCACATACCGAGTGTGGAAGCACTTGAGGACGACATTTGATGCAACGGATCGCTTTCAAAGCCGCCGTTACCTCGCCTGGCTTCCAACCCGCACTGGGAGGCTAAACTGTCGTCCTCTAGGGGGCAAAGATACAGATCCCGGAAACCTGAGTGCATTCTAAGGTATATCTGGGTACATTGACGGGATGAGTATACCCGGGCCCCTTACTTGGGCCCAAGTTGCCCTCTCAGGGTAATCCCGAATTTATACCAGATGCTAAATATTCCCACCAGAAGGTGTACGGAATGGTCATCATATCTATATAACGGAGTATTGAAGATAGGGGAACGTTCTTGCACCTACGGTAGGGCTACGTACGAAATCTCCGGCATTGAAATATGAGATACCCCTCTAACAGTATATAGGAGGGTGGATGGTGGGATATACTGTATCTCTAGATGGTACGGGCTACGACAAAGATAAAGAATAGAAAGGTGTGCATAATAGTTCGGTCGTGACCTTGATTTGCTCTAATTCAACTAAGTTTTTGGCTTGTTTTCGGTCCAACGTTTGTTGTTCTCTCAGATTTTGCCCCTTGCATCGTTTGGGATTACTACATGAAGCAACCGATGCAAACCCCGAAGAAATGATGTGGTATGATGAAGAAACTAAGTAAGGGGGCATAAGCAGAGGAGTCCGGTGTATTGTCCTTTTCTTGAAATGTATGCATTAGTCGAGCGCAATTCCGAGAAAGGTTTGCGTAATGACACTTTTTCTTGCTCCTGTTCCAATGACCGGGCACCATCTTGTACAATTTTTCTCAGGCCCAGCAGGAGAGCTTGGGTTAAAGCTAGACCGTGACACATTTGCGGTCTTCTCCGTGCCTTGGAACGTGAATGTGCCGAAACCGTCTAATATTTGCCCCATGACGCCTCTGTGTCGATACGCTGAGGCTTTAAACTTGATGATTGCAAGCTTATTGTTTAACGGGAAGCGTTTTTGACAGAGGCTACGGAATATCTTGGAGACTTTCGAGCAAGCCAGTTGGGTTGGGGGGTCGATATATGAAAGGATTTCAGCATATATCTCTGTTGGGAAAACACCTTGTGTGAAACCCAAAAATTGTCCACTGGTCTCTGTGTCAAATAGGTCTTGTAGAACGGCAAAGCCTGGGTGTGCTTGATAGGACAGCTCTGTTCCAGCGGCGGGAGGGGATGGGGTTAAGATGTTATCCTGGAATTGGAGGCCAACGGTGACAGGTATAATTCCGGTGTGTCTGACTAACTTCACGCCATCTTCCACGGACACCTTCAGAAAGATAGCAGTGAGTATTGAAAATACCACAATTCGGAAATGCGTTTTGCCTTCCTGAACGCCAAACTCCACAGCCTTCGCTATAGCAGCATCTGCATCCATTTGAAGTGTTTTAGGCGCCACAAGGCTGATAAGAACACCTTCGAAAAAGTACATGCTACCGGGAGGGGCCGAACCAGCTTCCTGGCCTGGAGAATGGCATCCCTGGCCAAAGATGGGGAACATCTCCGCTTTGTTATCAGGTGTTTTACTAACAATGAAGCCGTGCGATTTTTCAACAAATTCATAGTGACCGTACAACTCATCTGGGTTCAGTAGGTAGTATTCGCCTGCTGCAAGTGATAGAACAGCGAAGGCCAGTTCCTGGAAAGCGAAGTCCTCAGGCCCCCATTGGGGAAGATATTCCCAGAATCGTGACCGGTAAGGTTGCAGGAAGCATTCTAGCAACATCACTGTGACGTTCTGCTGTATAGAAGCATTGTGAATATCCACTTTAGAGTCAATTCCTAACTTGGAGCAGCTGTACTTCCGGTATGTCTCGTTATACATGTCACGCTCCTCAGCATCCGCGAAGTACATGGGAATGATGGGATTAAATGAGGCTTCTGGGCAGACTGTAGTAGAATAGGACTCTTCCACTTCGAAAGCACGCAACCAACGATCTCGAGGGATGTTCGAGAGTTCGAAGAAAATAGTGTTATTCACAGAGAAGGCTTCATTGTCGAGATCCATGAGGTAGACCCACTCAATGAACAAATCATTGCTCACCTCGCAAAAAGGAGAAGGAAGTTGCTCGGCGGACACAATTTGTTTCCACACCGGTCCGGCTTCATTAGTTGTAAGGAGGTCCTGCATATGTCCTTCTGTAATGGAGAAAGCCTCCTCGAGTTCTGCCAGCTGGGCGTCATAAAACTCGAACTGTTCCTTTAGCCATACTATAAAGTTATTTCCATTAGTATTTAGGCATCCGTTCGTCACCAATAGCCTGACCACAAGTCCCCGAGGACCCCTATACTTTATCAAGTGGTGGGATAATGGGCTACCCCGTTTTATAGGGCTAGCTGTAAGGATAGGCTTGAGAGCAAGTATTCGGACAAGCTTAAGGGCTAACAATAAAAAGCTGCGTTTATCCGACGCTTGATAAAATATAAGGGTCCCTAAGGATTTATAATAATAATATCCATGGGGAGTGCTGATCTTAAATCTCACCTCTGTAGACTTCGGGATCTATGGGTACGCTGGCCAAAAGCGAGCTACCAAGATGCTCGGGGTAGCTATCATAGCGGTTAAAGAATACCCAGTATCTGCCTCGACAGCGCACGATCCTGTATCCCCTAGTTCCCATCTTTAACGCGCTTTTAGCGGTTAGTGAACTGGGTATACCATAAGAGATTGGAGGGAGACACTACCCTTTGGTGCAGGGACAAGCTTGAGGGTTACTAACGATCAGATACAGGCCGTGTCTATCTGATTCCCTTGCTGGCTTGCAGTCCTGTCCACTGCAGAAGATGTCGAGATCTGGACGCGTGCTGTTGTTGTTGTTGTAGTTGTTGATGAAGAAGTAAAAAAAGTAGTGAGATGAGGTCATGGAACGCCAAGCCTTCGCCGCATGGTTGAACTTCGTCCTGCGATTCCTTTTCAACCTCCAGCAACGTCGCCGGCGCAGCAGATATCCAGTTATACAGTCGAACCCACGCCATATTTCATCTATAACTCTTCATTTACGCTCCTATACGGTTGTGCAGCGTCATATATACGGGTGTGATATCACACTAGAGTGGTCATCGAAGCGAGAAACGAGCTTCAGT
>JANTQJ010000663.1:0-12095 GCA_032989685.1 Arthroderma sp. PD_2
CCTTATATCCTTTACTATTCGCCAAATATGTGGTAACTCTGCTGGGCACTGATCAAGGATTCAATGCGATACTTCAAGCCACCAATGCTCCAAATGTGCCAAACATTTGGCAGAACCTAATAAGTAGAATCGGGTGACAAGGGAGGACCTGATATCATTCGGGCCAATTATTTCGCAACCAAGTTACACAGGATTAAAAACGCAGCTTTGAAAGGCTACCGACGATGAGGCCTATGCTAAGAAACCGACGAGTCAGCTATAAGGATACCAACAAGAAGTGAAACTGACTTGGGAGTATTTTTTTTGGTAGATCTCCTGCGAGTTTTGGGGGGACAGTGTAGGCAGGGCGAGGTATTTGACGTATCTTTATTGGTCCTCCGTGCGAGTCTCACAGGGCAAATCTAGTATTCATGAAAGGCGATGCGATAAGTGAGAAGGAAGTTCAAGGCAGGAGTAATCAAAAGTGGACGTCCAACTGCAACGTACGTGAAGTGCTATATGTATAATAAACCAAGAGTTAAGTCGTGCAGTTCAATAGGAGGCAAACGTTGTTTCATATTTAAAAAATCACTCAGTCTTCGCAGATTTGGTGGCGAGTATCAATGAGCATGTCCAAGATAGCTGTGATTTCCCCCCTGTCGCCTCCATGACTTTCGCTAACTCTGCGAACATATCTTCCAAGGCACGGTCATACGGCAAGTCGGGATAAAGATGATTCATGTAGCCTTGTATCCAATTTGCATCCGCCGAGTAGCTCATGATCATGTTGTCCTCCCTTCTTTCCACAACATCTTCCATTTTCCTTGGTGGCAGAGTTCTGTCGCACTCAAATACTTTTGATGTACCCATTGGCGGGCGATTTGAATTCCAGTGGATCCGTCGAACTCCAGAATTCCATATCTTCTCATCAAATTGAATCACATCCATACGCAAGTTTATCATCCGAACGGCTCTGGTAAACCGAGCAATATGGTCCGGCGTTGCAGTATTCTTGATCCGCCCAAACCACCGCTCACTGATTTTATTGAGAATTCCCTGAGCTCCGGTTGAATCGTCCACGAAGAAAGGAAGTGTGCCGTAGATCCATATCGCCAGTGTCCCACCAGGCTTCAGCGCCCTTGACGCAGAGTCAAGAACTTTTTCATGTTCAGTCCAATGTATCGCCTCGGCCATGGTAACCATATCAACGCTGGCATCAGGAAGCCATGACATGTCCTCCCCAGGGTGACAATCAAAGCGGAACTTGCTTGCTTCGCCGCTAGCGGATAGACGTTTTTTGGCTTGATCTATATAAAAAGAGCTTGGATCGCTAGCTGCAACAGTGGTGAATCTCTTTGCGAGTTCTTCGGCGACAATTCCAGCGCCAGTTCCAGCATCGTGCGCAAAGTCCCATTGGCCTCCCTGGCTTTTATGGTATCGATAGATCTCAGCGTATAGTGCTTCCGAGTATGCTGGTCGAAACTTGATGTAGTTGTCGAGATTGAGTGTAGTTGAGTCGAACATCCGAGCTGGCTGTTGGGAATGGACGCGAGCCATCTTCGCTTTTGATAGCACTTTCTGTCAACTTGTAGTGAATATTTTCAAAATTTACGGAGTAGACAGTCCCCCTTTGGCTTTCTTCGTCTCTTTTATTTTCAACAGATACTATTAATTATTAGCCAGCTGTGCTGCAGTTTGGATCAAATAATGTACACTTACTCCGTAGATCTACTCCGTAATGATCGCTCATACGGGGCAACTACCATAACTAGTTGATACCTAGTTCATGCATATTTTCAGCCATAAACCTACAGCAAACCCCTTATAAGTCGGAGTATGGAGCACTTGAAATGGGTACATCTACGATGAATCGATCACGATATCAGCTAGGGAAGAATGTGGATTCAGCACGGTGATTGGAAACCTACCTACGTGGCGTGGATCTATGGAGTACCGTGCTCGAGATTGACAGCATGTCGATTTGTTTTGCCACAAACGGCGAGATGGGTTCTGGGATCTCCGCTACCAGACTCGCCGTCGTATCACTTTAACTCCCCCCCCCCCCCAAAGAGACTGAAGGGACAAACATCGACTGAGATACTTTCTTTCCTCGTCTATACCGAGTATCTCCTATAGGCCGATGGAAATTGGCTGGGCCTTTCGCTTTGTGACAAGGCAGTTATTATCTGGTTAATATCTGTAACGCCGCTGTCTCAATGATGTGGCTCAAGAAAGTGGTTTCAACAGAGGGGGAGGCTGTACTCAGAGCGGAGTATAGTAAACAGATAATAGTTTTCAGATGAAAATAGAATAAAGAGTGTCAGCCAAGAGTTATATGTGACTTATCTCAAAGCCAGACGTTTTCAATTACGTGCCATAGGGGCGTTCAAGGCTTGATTGAATGTGAACTCGCCTAATAAGAGAGACCGCGTTCGGTTGACACAGGCCTTTATGAATAGCCGAGGGAATGTGTATGATGGAGACCTACTTAATTCAAACGGTTTATATGCAGCACATTTAGATCCTTCTCACACTTTGTTCTTTTATATTTGATTGTTGGAGGCTGCATTGTAAGCCAGCTTATTGGCCGGTGAAAGCCATGCTGGTTACATAATCAGACGTTGAAGTTCTGGCTGATATTGAAATGTTTTAAATGTTTACAAGCCTGCCCAAAGGCATCAACGAAAGATTTCATGAAACATGTCGGGCAAGCCAGTGTCAGGCACTGATGCTATTTGCCGGTATACGATTGGAGCAAGGTTATCATTTGACGGCGCACTATGTACGGTTCGGTATATTGGGGATGTTAAGGGCACCAAGGGCGAATGGCTAGGGGTTGAATGGGACGAGCCTGAGAGGGGCAAACATTCAGGAGCACACCAAGGCGTGAGGTACTTTCAATGTACAGATAAACACCCTTCTTTTATGCATGACAACTAGAATTATACCCGACTAATAATCATAATAGGCAAAAGTAAGGAGCCAACGGCAGGATCTTTTATCCGTCCAGGGAGACCATCAGACCGGCCCCTGAGCTTCCTAGAAGGAGCCCACGAGAAATATGTCTCTGAGCTACCAGCTTTTTACTCTTCATCTAAAGGCGATCGTGCCTTAGAGGAGCTAATTTCCAAACCGATTGAAATCAGCGGCAAGATAGTAGAAGAGGTCGGGTTTGATGAGATCCGAAAACAGCTGTCTGCTCTACACGAACTTCGAATTATTATTATTGATGGATTGCGCATAAATGGTGTGCTTGCCGGACCAGCTGAGCCTGGTGAGAGAGAAAAGGAGCTCGAGAAGATCAAGAAGTCATGTCCAAAGGTTATGGAGCTTGATTTGAGTCGCAACCTTCTGCGCCGGTGGAGTGATATAATTGACATCTGCATGCAGCTACCTGAACTGAAAACATTGAAATTGAAGTACGCTTTGCCCTTACGCATCTCAAACAATCACCAAACTAATCAGTTTATAGTGGGAACTTTTTAGATGATATCGAGGGCTGCTCTGCAAATGTAATTTCGCCTACAGTTCGAAATTTATTTCTAGATGCAACTTTGATGGACTGGAAACAGGTATGATCATTCAACCCATTCCTTGCTCCTAGCTCAATACCGCTAACAAGCTCCCAAGATTGCCTTACTATCCTTCAAATTTCCTTCTCTCACTAGCCTATCCTTGGAGAATGATCAGCTATCAGCCACTTCGGCTCCACTATCTCCCACCATACAGGAAATTTCTATGGAATTCAATGATGTTGAATCCCTGGACAGTTTGCACCATCTCACTGTACTACCCAACCTTCGTCGTCTCTCTCTTAGAGGCAACAAGATCAGCAAGGTTTATTCATCTTCACCCTTAGACTTGGTCTTCTCTTCAACCCTGGATTTTGTCGATATGTCACTTAATCGAATACCGTCATGGGATTTTCTAAATGCCCTACCAAAGGTGTTTCCAGGTCTCACGGGCCTACGTGTCTCGGACAACCCTTTATACACTCAACCGCCGCTCCCAACAAATATTACGGGCTTACCAGAACGGCCGATGACGGTGGACGAAGCCTTCATGTTGACGTTCTCGCGACTTCCGAACCTGAAATTTCTAAATTACGGCAAAGTCACCCCTCGTGACCGTCTCAACGGGGAGCTATACTACATTTCCTTGATTCGAAAGGAACTACTTGCTCACCCAGCAAGTATGGAACGGGATATTCTCAGTTCACACCCACGCTACAAGGAGCTCTGTGAGATATATGAGACGCCTGAAATTCAGCGGACAGGGGACGATCGGCCTAATGTCATAAACCCTCGGTCGTTAGCAGCACAGCTCATAAAATTCAGATTCCACATGCCAACTCCCAACAACATGGATCAGAAAGGAGTTACATCTGGTTCTAGTGACTTTGAGAAAGAGATACCCAAATCATTTGATGTATACCAAATCAAGGCCATCGTGGCTCGACACTTCTCCCTACCAGCTCTTCAGTTTAAATTAATCTGGGAATCCGAAGAATGGGACCCGATTGAAGAAGGAACAGCGGAGGAAGACGAGTGGGATAGTGAAGATGAAGGCGGGTCACAACCGGAAAAACCTAGAGACAACAAGGGAATACGGGAAGCTAGTGGGAAACAGTTCATTAGACGAGAGGAGGAGCTTATAGACTCGACTAGGGAAGTCAGCCACTGGTTCTCTTTTGATACAAGGGAGGTAAACGTGAGAGTAGAGCCGTTTTGATACCCGGACTATACAGCACTAATGATCACGAGAAATATGAACCTTACTACCAACCGATCCAAAGATATTCATGCATCAACTTGCTCTAATCGTAGTTGATTTCTAGTTTCAGTCTCGTAGTCCAATCTATATAAAAGGCGATAAGGTTTAACTCCGAGATAAGATAAGCTTTCATGCAAATAAATACCGTCAATCATCAATTCTCAAGCTCAACTCGAGCACAACTTCTATCCTGAGCGCATCGCATTAGAGAAACTAAGCATGTCGGAATACTGGAAGTCGACGGTGAGCCTACGTTTTCAGCTATCATGACCGGCACCGAGAGCTAACTTCTTCCCTTTCTAGCCTAAATACTGGTGCAAGCACTGCAAGATCTTCGTTCGCGACACTGCCTACGAACGAACACAGCACGAATCTACAGGAAAACACCAGGGCAGCTTAAAGCGTTTCTTACGAGATGTGCACAGAGATCAAGAGCGAGGAGAGAAGGAAAGCCAGAGGGCGAAGAGCGAAGTCGAGCGGCTGAAAGGGATAATATCCAACTCCAGCTCTTCAGGACCGAAACGAGCACAAAACGACCCGCCATGGAGAAAAGGGACGGGAACGGGAGCCAACGCGACGGGGCTAACACAAGACCGGATGCAGCAGGTATCGCAACTGGCAGATATGGGCGTTGCGGTTCCCGAAGAGTTCAGGCCCGATATGGCCCTCGCTGGAGACTGGAAAGTTGTTTCGGAGACGCCTATTGACGACACGGGCGCTGAGCCTGCAGTGAAAAATGTTGGCGTTCGAAAACGAAAGCTACGAGAAGAAGATCAGGAAGAAGCGGATATACAACAGGAGGTGGTGCGGAAGGCATGGGGCTCAGCGATACGCGAGTATCCCGGTAGCAGGGCTGGAGGAGCTGGTGACGATGAATCGGCGGACCTTGATGCCCTCTTAAACATGACTACGAACCTGAAGAAGGAGAAGAAAGTGAAGACAGAGCTTAAAGAGGACCCTGGAGCGGGTGATATACAGGAGCGCTCTATCATCAAGGAGGAAAATGACACCGAGAACAATATAGAAGATACGCCCGCTCACCAGGAAGATATACCGCCATATATCAAGGAGGAGGAAAAGCCTGAGATACCAGATGGGACAGAGAACGCCGCTCCAACGGTTATGTTTAAGAAACGAAAACCGAAGAATATAAAGCGATAGCATCTGCATTGTATACTAACAGCGACATGGCCTTTTTTATCCTCGAATTCCCAAATATTGATTTCATATGTCTCCTCGAGAGCTGATATCATCGACCACACGGCCATTTATCAGCCGAGTTCTTCTTTCTATAGTTATCTAGATGCTGTGGCTGATGGCCTTGATATATACATGTAAAAGGGAGTGAATGCCACCCCCAATACCATCCGATTAAACGCCTTCATATAGTCTATGTAAAACAACTAGTATCACCATATTAATCTTCAGAAAAGTAGCATTATATAACTGATGCTGAAAGAGTGAAATCTCCTGACAGAAAAATCCCTTTACTCTTTCGTTCTTCTATATAGCGGACTATAGATATAAAAAGGTTTTCAATTTACTCTTTACTTCTAGTATCTCGGACAGCTTCCACAACTTTGAATCCTCTTCTAATACTTTAAGTTTGTCGTCACTTCGACAGCCAAGCCAGACGGAGAATACAGGACACACTGTAGTTTATCGTAAATAACACAACCCTTCCGCCCGTCTTCTATTTCTTACTTTGCTGCTTTTCTATGTTTTTTTTTTTCTTTCTTCTTCATTTTCTTCATTCTCCTCTTTTCTCTCTTTCTCTGTCGTTTTGCTTTCTTTCTCTCCTCTTTTGATCCTTCTTTCCCCCTTTCTTTAGGCACCGCCTTTATCCTGGTTACTTGATTGGCTTTATTTCGTTTCTTTGACTTGGTCTGCTCCATATTTTTTGAGCTGGGGATCTCCCTATAAGTAATACCCTTCTCTAGCTATATTAGTCTCATATTTGTTAACTTTTAGGCATTAGAAGGAATAACCCCTACTACCTTTCTTATGTCAAGACCTAAGTCTGCCACACCTGTGCTCTGTAGGGAAGGCTGGCCTGCGGTTACCGCGTTTCCCCCAATAATTACTCGTAGAGATATAACGCTTTGCGCTTTTCGCCAACGTGGTTCTTTCACAGCTAAGGCCCCAAAACTTGCAATCCAGATGCAGGTTTCATCCATAGGCCAGGCCTGGTATGAGAAATTCTCTGCACCGTTGACCGTTGGGTGCACCATCTCTATCCGCGATACGGCCTTGCCGCCAAATACTCCTTTCAGAACTGGCTCCTCGAGGGCCTGATAGTTTGTCCTTCCTGAAGGATTAAACTTGTGTGGAGGAGGTGGTGTTAAAACTGTGACTGCGGTCCCTTGAGAGATATAGTAGGCAAAAATAGCGGAGGCGCCTTTCATATACTTGCTCCATCTTTTCGACGACATTTTTGATTTGAGATATAAGGGGTGATTCTTGTCTATCAGTGAGCCCATAGCTATACTTAATATCTGCATCCCGTGCTCATAGGCCTATCGTTAGGCGTAGTCGTATAGAACACCGCTCCACATAACTTGACGGTTCCGGGTACATTTATAGAGGAACTTCTAAAGAATCTACACCTCCTCATCAACCGTCATAAGCTGGCTAACCGCCAAACTTGCCAATAGTAGTTCTAAACTACCTTTTTGGGCGGTCGGTGCACAGACGTAGTGAAAGGCCTCGGGTACCCTTTGTTCTGATCCTGCCACCTGTATCTTTCGGGGTACGTCGTCGCGGCATCGAGGGTTAACCGGACGGTTACCACGCTCGTCATCGAAGCGGAGAAATTTGTCGCAAGGCTCGCACTTGTAGAAAGGACGACTGGGATTTTTCCTATACGGTTTGACCTTCGGGTTACTCTGAATGTCCCCAGGCCACCACAGCATCTGCAGTGAGGAACAGGATCTTGGCCTTGAGCTGTCTTAACGGGCATGATTTTTGCGAGAAATACAGCTTTTAGATAGAGTTGATGAGCCTTAATTTGCTAAACGTGTGCAAGTTCACCGGCGACTTTCTCATGGCTTCCTGGCTTTCTGGCTTCCTAGTCTTTTCGGAAGCGGGAATATTCTGGCTATGTATCAGTTGTTTCTTGCCGACGCTTTGCTGAACTTTACTCTCCGAGTCATCTATTTAACTGTACATTGTTTAACTTTGGATCGCTGCGTCATTTTTGGGTCATGAGTTTCCCCATATGCCCAGCATTTAAGTAGTTGTGATTCAGGATTCCCATTTCGCTCGTTTCTCCCATTTTACAGTAGCAATTCTCCACTTCTCCATTTTTCAACGTGAGTTAGTGGGCTGTCCCTAAATCGCATGCGAGAACCGCCCGAGACAGCAACTAGAACGAAAAGTGGCGAATATATAAACAGGAGCAATCTTCTCAGGGTAGTTATATGTGTACAGATTTTCTAACTCCCAGAGGTCTAGCCCTTTTAGGTTACTCTGGTTTTAAGCAAAAGTCCAGTTTGCCTAGTTTGTGACGTCATTCGGCGTTCCTTTATGAAGAGTTCCTCTTTCTATCCATCTTACTCTATTCTAGCAACGCAACTATCCCAATTTTTGAGGTGCTTCAAGGTCAGGATGCCAAAGAAGTTGATAAGACCAGCACCGACACTGGGAGGATATCCGACTGAACTTCCAGTTGACCCAAACAGAGAGCTTAAGGACTCGTTGGCAAGGTATACTCCCTTCCCTCCCTCGTAACCTGACGGTCACGAAATAACCCCCGCTATTTAGTCTTCGGAAAGATCCTGAGTATAGTGACTTGATGATTATCTGTCGCTCATATACTTTCCTCGCTCATAAATGCATTGTGTGTCCAAGGTCTGAGTATTTCGCCAAAGTCTGTCATTCACGATTCCGTGTAAATGACCCTTCCCCTTCAGCTTTGGACCGTCACTTTTTGCTAATGTCCATCCTTTATATCTAGGAAGGTATTTCCGGAAAGATTGAACTTCACAACGACGAGCCAGTGCTTGTTGAGAAAGTCTTAGATTATCTCTACACGCTTGACTACGAGGCTGAAGCTCTTGAAACCCCAGCCGATAGGCTGTCGAATGATGAAGCCCTCGAACCTTATACCGTATCTGCCACTGTTGAGGCGATTTCGGACCCGCCTAGCGCGCCGGCTGCTCCTGCCTTGGACCCGCTTTCCTTCCATATACAACTATATTCGCTCGCAGATCGCCTGTTCATCCATAGTTTGAAATTTCTTTCACGACAGAAAGCCGAACTGGAGCTGTTTCGCCGCCTAAATTGTGATACTTTCGCGCTAGCGGTTATTGAGATATACAACTCGACGCCGGAATACGATCGTGGTCTACGTGATATGATTGTACGAATGACGGCAGAACATTTAGTTACTCTGAGAAGAGATGCTGAAGCATGGCCCAGGATACAGGACGACATTTTCAAGAAGGTTCCCGAATTTACACGGGACCTCTTGCTGGGAATGATAGATAGAAGCTTGGGGAGAAGTGGGATACGTCTGTAGTTGATATTAAGTTTCAAACATTACACCTTCAAACCACAAAGTATTTGGCTAGCGTCCACGCTGACCACCAAGTACTATATTCGAGCTTGCAAGGTAAAGTCCGCCCCTACCCTCTGCGCAGGCGGAACCTCCTATGGCTGTGTGGGTGTTTCGCGAAGGCTTACAGAACAGCTTAACAAAGGGACAAAAAGGTTACGTTGGAAATGGAGTTGTACCGTAAACAACGATCATGTTTGATCCGAAAGTTAGAAATATTGACCAAGAACTACCAAGGCTGATGAAAGCCAAGTCTCCGAAGTATTAATTCTTCTTTATCTGAGACAGCCCCGTCTGCCTTCTCCTGCTTCTGAGTGCGACCGACATTGAAAATGGGTTTGGTTCAAGGCGAAGGGAATATCTTCCCGCCTAGAGAACACAGAGAACTAGTTATCCGCCGAAGCGGTAGTCTCTGGGAGTTACTACGTGATGCGATATACCCCAAGAAAGCAGTTCCCTACTCGCGGTCAGAGTCTTAGTTCTTCACCTTAGTATTTTTGTATCTAACTACCAATTCATTTCGTATGGTTGATTGAGTTATCATAACTTGTGCCGCTTGGTATGGTTTTCATTATTTCTTGTATATTTCTTATTGTGATATTATTAGTCATGTTTTAGTCTTCATAATTCCTGGAGCGAAACAAGACTCTGTCGTTCTTAGGAATATCCTTCTATATTGGTTTTTTTTTGTCACCTTCCATTGTGCCTGTTCGGCCAGTAGCGCCGATATAGAGCCTCACCCTGTAGGCCTCTTTCCTTCGAGCAGTAATAGCGGCGCCACCGCCACATTATAAACGGATCTGAGCTAGGCTTGTGCCCCAACCCTAAAAAGTACCCCCCACCCCACGCCATGGGGGCAAATGGGGTAGGTTGAGGGCTAAAATCAATATTTTATTCCCTTAAGGGGTTTGGGTGGGGCTAACTTTTTCCCCCCATGGGGGCAATTGGGTTGGGGGAAAATGGCTAATTCCCCACCCTATAGGGCCCCCAATGCAAGCCTACTTAGGTATTATATTTAATGTGGACAAAGCATATCTAGATAATAAGTGAATCATCTTTGGGGGAAGAGGGCCTTCTTCGGGGGAATGCTCCTGGAAAAGTATCGGCTGCAAAATTAGATATTGGCACTCAATAAAAACCTCCTTAAATAAGCTATAAGATTGAGCCGCAGAGAAGATAGTGCTAAGGTCTGGTATTCTTTTGAAAATCGCCATGGCTAATTTAAAAGGTAGTGTGCTTAGCTTCGGCTCTATCGTGACAGGTGGTAGAGTAAATAAGACTGTGAAACCGCGGAAAAGCATATGGCTATCTTGAAGTATAAAGTGGAAGAGTAAGCTGCGGGAGCTGTTGGGTTATAATAGGCTTAGGCACGTGATGTAACGTTGATAGTAAGGTAGGGATCAGCGATATGCCCCGTGCGGGACTAACCTTCTAATATAAAAGCGGATTCTTAGCCTTAATTTCTCGATACGGGAATATATGGTCTATAGGTAATTTGTATGTGCTTTACGTCGCATCCAGGGAATAAAAATTTCCCCTTTAAGTGTTACTCCCAAGCTACGTGATCGGGGATACGGGGTAAGAAATTTCCTTATTTGGTAATTTGACGGAGCATGTACTATTAAAGTAACTCTAAAGGCCGGTTACTATAAGCGGCAATTTTCTAACTGTACATTTCCTAAATAGGCAAAATGGAACTCTCAAGTTTACAGGCAAAAAGCATCATTCCCAAAGGCGTGCCGGCACAGAAGGGGCCGTCTGGGGCGCACCAGCCACACCGAGAGACAAAGTCGCGGGTACTCAAAACATATTGGAAGGACCGTCACCCTCATCAACGAAACACACCTGCTGAGCGCTCCACTCCATAGACGACCAAAGCCTCCGACGATGACGACGATGCAGATATTGATATGGATAGCGGTGTGGATGACTACACGGGCTCTGACCCAGGATACAGCAGCGCCGAAAGTGGCGTCACAGACAGTGACGACCCAGGGTACAGCAGCGACGAAAGTGGCATTGCGGATAGTGACGACGAAGCCTTTTCTAGCGAAGCGGAGGAAGGCGAATCTGTCGACACGGATGACGAAAGAGACAGCGCCCCTCCCGACAGCGGCTACAACACCGATGTGGACCGTTCTGCCGTAGCCGATCGTGACTTCATAGACGACGTCACAGACGACGAGTATGACGCCGGGCCCGAGGTGACCGCTGCGATGGTATGGCGACATATCACTTTCCACATCATCCGCAACCCTACTCCAGGGCAGCCGAACATTCTGCTGGCCAAGATCACGCTCCTCCACACGAAGGGAGGGGACAAGAACCCGAGAGTGTAAGTTCCGATCCAATACATGGCTCTCCACACGGCTAATCGTGACCGTGTAGGAAAACGTTCGTCTTCGTTCACCATCCCGACCCAATGTTCGACCTCCTTGGACAGCTCCTTTCTATGGCCATCGACAACGGGATTTTCACGTCAGATATGTCAATTGAAGATATATATCGGTATAGGATCCCATCGTGCCTACCAGGGATGGATCTGAAAGTCAAACGCGGTAGCCTCGACCAGCCCGTCTTCCGCCAGCCGGTCAAGGGGCCCGACGGCTATCGAACATCGAAGACTCCACGTGGGCAGGCTATCTGTTGGTCCTTGGGATACTGTTGGGCTTGATCTACAACCTCACACAGTATACCTGGCGCCGTTCGCTCCTCAACGCTATCAACCGTATGTACCCCTGCAGCTCGACGTTCAGGTGGAGGGCGGTGTACCCTTGTCCGAGCCCTT
>JANTQJ010000664.1:0-12093 GCA_032989685.1 Arthroderma sp. PD_2
GTCGGATAAGGGCGTGTTGAGGATCAGCATCCGCGTCTGCGTCATCATCGTCGGGTAATACGATTGGGATGGCACCCCAGAAGCAGTTAAAAATCCTATTAAAGATATTGGTAGGAGGATATACCGTCGTATACAGTTGTTCGTCGGCATTGTCAGCAGTGCCCGCGGCAGTGGGCACGGGGTTTGGAGGGGTTGGTTCGGTTTCCACAACTGTAGCTCTTTCTGGCTCCGAATCAACATCTCCTGGTATATCTCCAACATCTTGAGTACTAACTGCGGTGCCTGGGGGTGTATCATCGCCATTATCGTCACCAACTGCTCGTGCCCCTGAAGCGTGATGATTTGGAACGGACGAGTCAGCGGTTGTTGCTGTACCTAGGCCATGGTTTTCAAGAGGGGAAACAGGGACAAAATCGGCGTTACGGGCTGGCGCGGTAGCGGGAACAGTTTCAGGTGGCCCGGGAACTGACGCTTGGAAAACAGGAGACACGCGCTCCTCGTCCAAATCAGGAAACCTCCATTGAATGCCCTGTCCGCTGAAGAAATTGAACGGTGGCGTATTTTCTTGCCCAGCCGCTGAATCCTGAGCAGAAGACGGTCCCGGATCAGCTTTCGACTCTTGGTCTTCCCTATCCTCATTCGTATTGAGCTGCGCGAACGGAGAATACTCACTGTTCGCATGATTCGTAAAATCTGCTTCCGCAGGTTCATCCCACATGCTAGGACGGTTGGAGGCATCAGCTGGTATCTGAAAAGGCCGGTTATGGTTGTGAAAGTTTCCGTGGAATATCGGGGGTTCTTGGCCACGAGCGGTGTTGGGGTAAGGAGGGTTTTCGGGATATCCGCCAGTGTAATTGGGGGCAAAGGGATTAAACGTTTGAGAATCAGGCAAGGCATTCCCATTCAAAAAATCCCTAGCTTCAGCTGGATCCAAATCATTCAAATCTGTGTTCGCTTCATTATACGGCTGTTCCGGTTCTTCCGGCCGAGGGACAGTGTCAGGGGCAGGGGCTTCAGCTTCAGCATTAACAACCTCCTCTTCGACTTCTTCCTCACGCGCCTCTTCTGCATTCCGCTCAATTGCACGATTGAGGAGTTGACCCAGGGCTTCCCCTTCAGCTTCAGGGAGGTTGATCACGGGCTGTTGCTGAACAACCCATTCCCTGATTAAAAATACCAGAATAAAAGATATAACGACAAGCAGGGTAATCAGCTGGCCTTCTAGGGTATCGATAATGATGTTATTTAGCGTGGGGGAGGAAGTGACGTTGTTTAAGAAGTTCATATCTGAAAGCCATGATGGTTGGCGTATGCGCCTGACTGTTGCGACTGTCGACTGATTTGCGCCGGAGGGTGTGGGAGTGAAAAAAGCGTTCGATAGAAACGCCTTTGCGATGGAGTATATCAATGGCTCGCCGGTGGTAAAATTGAGCATTGAAGGAATACTCTGCGATTGAGGGTTGCTATCAAACACTCTTGCAGTGGCGATCGATGTGCTGGGTACGTCCCATACAGGGGAAGGTCTCGCAGGCGACGTTCCATGCGCAGCGAGCCAGGCGACACTTTTATTAGCCACCGTCGAAGTCGGTCTATGATGCGTATCCGGAGCAGGCCAACGCCCATCTGCAAGCCAAAAGAGACCCCGCCATATCGTCCTCATCGACCAAGGAAGCAACCCAAGCCAGACGAAAGCAACCAGACCGAACCGTAACCACGTCACCAGCGCCCGACAACCGTGAATAAACAGCTCCTTCAAAAAGACCGGCACCGGCAGCTCACTAGGCATATTTGGATCGTAAAGTTTCGTAAATCGGAAGGGCGTCTTGCACAGTTCGCAGTGCTTCTTTTGTGAATGGGAGAGCCACTCCATCAGACAGTTTTGATGAACAAACTTTATGCTCCCGCTGCACTTGCAAGGATAGAATAGCTGTTCCTCCGGCGTCCCTTCACCACGGCATATCCTGCACGTATCAATCTCGTCCACGCCTCCGGGCTTGTGGCCATGGTTCGTCTCGAAGGCGGGATCGTTCATGATGTCCGGTGTGGGCGGGCGAACCCCCGTGGAATCCACGTCCTCCCAGTCCATGTTTGTTGTAAATATCAAGTTCTCGCTGGAGTTGTCTGCCAAGTTAAAGCTGATCTCGTTAGCCTGAGCCGACCATCGATCACTTCAGGGCTGCGTCACTGCCGACGGAACGGGACCGTGTGTGAGGTGGCATGAACAATAGCTCCCACAAATTTTGGAATGCCGATCAGGATGAGTTCTATCAAGTGGTTTAGCCTTTGCGCATCTAGGGAGGGGCGGTATATCATCCGCGATGCCTACCATGCAGCGTCCAGTCAAGGAGAGAGTGTGGTATAGCTTGATATAAAAAGTGTTCAACTCAATCGTTCTTGTCTGGCTTCAGGTGGAAGAAGGCGTCGTTGAGAATGACTAAGCGTGTATTATTGGAGTAAGGGTCGTGTATTATTACAATCAGATAAGAAAAATACCAGTCACGTGGATAATAGCTAGACCGGAGTTACTATACTCCGACTCCATCAACAACACCTTCTACAAGCCTCATCACGGCATTAGTCAAAGGCGCAAAGGTGTAGGCTTACCTTGAATATACAGTTATCTTTAGACATCATTAAATTATTAGACGTGCCCTTACGGAGTACACATTCCAAAAAACCTCCCAAAAGCCTGTGTACTATCTCCGGAGAAACATGCCCGATTCGGCGAAGGCGCAGGCGACGGAACATGTGATT
The DNA here is from genome assembly GCA_032989685.1 of Arthroderma sp. PD_2. Classification (NCBI taxonomy): domain Eukaryota; kingdom Fungi; phylum Ascomycota; class Eurotiomycetes; order Onygenales; family Arthrodermataceae; genus Arthroderma; species Arthroderma sp. PD_2. The sequence goes on from JANTQJ010000664.1 coordinate 2,755, forward strand.
GTGGATCAAAGGCACGCGAAAGGCAAAAAACATGATCTCAGCCTGCATCTAAAAACACGAGAGAGATCTTGATATCAAGAAGAGGAGAACGAAGCTGCAGGAAGACGGGAACACAATTCGACAGGAACATCAACGGCCGACGCCACCACCGCCTGCTCTGCCCGGGCTAGCTGATCGTCGTTCCAACAATTCGCCTTCGCCCTGGACGTCAGCATTTATAGATCTATTGACCTATTTATGACACGTACCGTCCGCTCGTTTAAACGTCAACACCTCACTCCTCACTGATAACAACCCTTCTTCTTCTCACTCTCGATTACCTCTAGAGTCGGATGGTTTAGTTTGGCTGCTGCTGTTACTGCAATCGAGCACTCTTTTGCCACGGGTGTCTGATTGGAGGTAGCGTGGCATCCGCAGCCACGATGGATCCGGATAGGGTGGTCAAGGTGGAAGACGTGGACATCGAGGAAGAGACATACATCAGCAAGCCAGTCATGGTCGACAGGCGCAGAAGACTAAAGGCTAAGAGGCCGTTTAGGCCTGTCCGAAGCACGATAAGTGCTCTCTTAAGGTATGTTTACATCGTCTCGGAGCTCGTTTACTCCTCACTTCTTACTAATATCTGTTGTCTGCAGGCTTTTCGTGTGGTATTCAGTGTTTACAGCCCTGTTCCGCTGCCCGTCGTCCATATCCGAGCTCGACGAGCAGTCGCCCCGAGTCTGCAAACCATACCTAGTCGCAAGGACACACTTGGAGCCTCACGTAGCTCCTTATTATCACAAATACGGAGAGCCTTATGTCGAGAAGCTTCAGCCATACGCGCAATCTTTCTACGAGAAGGCCGAGAAGGTGTATACTCCCACGGCTCAGTTCTCAAAGGACATTTACCAGGGTTACGCTTCGGTATATGTGGAGCGGGGCGCAGAGCTAGCGAAACAGCAATGGAGCGAGCGGGTGTCGCCACATATCGACTTTCTACAGAAGCAGGCTACCGATTACTATGCATCCTCTGTCGCCCCGCACGTTAAATCCGCACAATCGATCATAATCCCTCAGTTCCGTGTAGCTGCCGCGCAGAGCGTTATCGTCAAGGACAATTACCTCATTCCGAGCTATAACCGGGCCAGGCCGGTGGCAGAAAGAGCGTACGCAGCTGTTGATAACTGTATCGTGTCGACGATAACCCCATATACACAAAAGGCATGGTCTGCTATCTTCCTATTTCTCAACGGTACCGTGCGAACACACATCACGCATCTTTATTCGGAGAATGTGGAGCCGCAGCTTGTCAAGATTGGGGCAAAGCTTGCTAGCTACCGTGAAGGGCGAACAATCCAGCATCTTAATCTAGAAACTGCCAGGTAATTTACCCACTAGCTTGTCGCTGCTTAATACGTTCTTATCAGACTAATCTTCGTCTAGTTCGACGGTCGAGGAACCAACTTCAGCACCTGAACCAGCAACAAAAAGCTCCATAGAGTCGAAAACTACACAAGTTTCCTCGTCAGTGGAACCCGCTACCACTACAAAGCTTACCCCTGCTCAACAGTCCGAACAAGCCCGTGAAATCATTTCGACAGATCTCAGGACTTGGCAAGAGAGGTCTGCAGCTTCAGTTGAAAAAGAGCGCGAGTACATACAAGAACAGGTCCAGCAGGTTGTTGGGCGCGTTTACAATGATGAAAAACGGCCGGCGGATGAACTTCTCTCTGAGTTAGAACGTGTGGTTGAACGTGAGCTAGACGGATTGAAAACTGGGCTATACACAATCGTCCAGTCAATCCCCGAGGAATATACCCTGGAGGATGAAGAGAAGGCCCAAAACGAATTCCTACAGGCTCTGAAGCAATCCAGTCTTGCTATTCGGGATGCGGCGCATTACATTCGCGTCTGGTTCAACGATTATACAGACAAACTTACAGGGTCCCTCACTAAGTCAATAGAAACCACGCTGGATATTATTGACAATGCCCGCAACCTTGGGCTCCAGGAGATCGGAATGCGCTGGGCATTGATGGATGGCGTCACATACGCGGACTGGGCAAACTTCCACGGCCTGAAAACAAAACTCGTGGAATGGAAAGATGAAGCTCGACAGGCTGGTTTGCAGCACGATAACTACCTTGCTGCCAAGGATTTTGCAGATGCCGTGGTTGCACGAGGCATGGATATGGCGCAAAACGCTGCACAGCAACTGTCAGAGCTGAAGGCGATTGGCAAGCTCAAAATTGAAGCCAGAGACATGAGCGAGAATCTTGACGTCAACCACATTAACGCGGAGATGATAAAGGAAAGGAGAAAGTATCTGATCACAAGTGTAACTCCCACACCTACTCCATCTGAGACCCCGGATTTTTCGGGTCCGCCTGCACCAAGCGATACAGAAGTCGTGCAATCGGAATCTGAGCCATCAGCTTGCGCAAGCTCTGTGGCCGAAAGTCTTGAAGCAGAAGTTGAAACCCCACAAGCTGACAGCAATGGTGAACATCCCAAAGCCGCCTTCTTCGATGAAGAACCTACTCCTTCAGATGCGTCTCCGGCGATGGAACCAACCCCTGAAGCCCTAGTTCTAGAAGAGACTCCCACCACAGAAACCCCAAGCGAATCCTCACCAAATCCTACATCTACAGCATCCATAGATGAGGAATCCATGTCTTCATTAGCCTCCGAAAAACTAAACTCAGACCTATCAGATGCATCAGATTCCTATTCAGATAAAATGCAAGATTCCATTGGCAAGGAGCAAGACCAATTACAGGCTGCCGACGAGTACCACGAAGCCACTATGCAAGCGTCCGAACTATACTCTTCAACCCTCGACTCGATCTCACCCTCAAGCACCGCCTCAATAGATCCTAGCTCTGTTCCACACAAAGTAGACGGTGATTCAGTTGACAGCTCTTCTACCGAAAGCACTTCAGAGTCTGCTTCATCCACCCCCTTCACCGAAGCCATTGGGGTCGATGAGATCATTGGCTCCGCAACAGATGAATTTAGTTCCCTACTTGACTCCGCAAAGGCTGGACTCGAGGAGAAAACTCCCATCCCCAGCGATGAAGTAGATTCTCTTATGGAGGATGCAAGCACTAAACTAGACAAGGTCTTGTCTTCTGCTCAATCTTCTATTAGCTCCCTACCAGCCGCCACCCCATCCGCATCTGTCTCGGGTGATAAACACCGCGAATCCGTCGATAGCGAAATCGCAAGATTAACAGCTGCTTTGCAAGCTGCACAAGCCCGTTTACTTGAGTTGAGCGAACCAGCCGCTGCCTCCATCCCTGAGCAAGAGGCAGAGTCAGAGGATACCACTCCCTCTGCATCCGCTCATTCGGATGACATATAAACGAGTATACGATGGATATTAATAAGGGAGTTCCCCTTGCATCAAATATTTCAAAATGACTCTTTTATTTATTTTCCTTTGTGATATTTATGATACGATACCTCTTCTATGCCGGCGAGTTTCTTTCTCTATCCTTATCCCATATACACGTCTCAGCGTATTACCGTTTTACAGGGCGAAATGTATAATTTATGTTACCTTATGTATACTCTAGCTAAATCATTTACTATTTTTACAATAGATAATGAATTTATCAGTTACGTGTCTCTTTTTTCACTCAGGTCTCGCTCCTTGAAATCCGATTGACTGGACGCTTTTTCCGGTTTGGCAGGTTCAAACCTCCCAGATATGCCCATAGCCAGTGGCAATGCTATTTTATTTCTGATAGTCTAGCCCGGTGACCTCACAGCAACAATACAGGGTCTCCTGGACCCCAACAGGCAAATGTTACTTCGCGGATCAAAGATATCCTACCAAACAGCTCGCTCGTTGAATTGGCAGCATCTTAGTTTGATCGTCCATCTTCAGATCAATCTTCGCCCAGCTTGCACCAAGACTGGACTTAATAGTCAACTCCAACCTCCGGGCGTGTGATCAAATAGAGCCACAAAGATATCGACAAAACGCCTTGAACCAGCAATTACAGACAAAATGAACGGGGATCCGCTGTCACAGTACTCCATACTATGGTTTCGCTCCCCGACGGGCTCGTTTTAAAACTACCATATTTCTGCAGTCCTCCCATTGGAAATAGCAACGGTCTCTTCAACCATAGCCCAAGTCATCAAAGATATTTATACTCGAGACTTTCCATGCATATCCAAACTATCTTTCAACTCCTCGCGTCAGCCCTTGCTATCGGCAGCGTCCGTCACCGCCGAGCTCCATGATCGAGACGTCTATGCTCATCATATCGCCCCTGGTCAGCTCAGGCGTTGGCAAAATACCAAGCTAACAACTCCCGCTGGGCTTCGATTAGTTTGATTCAGACCGATGGTTCAAAGAAATTCATATTATTGTCTGCTCTTTGATCCTTTTATCCTGGATATTTTCCTCTAGTAGGAGTTCACTTCACTCTCCCTGTCGACATGGTCTTGTCTCGTTTATTTGGATATCCTGGAAGATAATCAACGAAAATAACCATCTCCTCTGGTAAAACATATCCATTTAGTGAGATTTAATGTCTTCTCCAGCTAACGCGGCCGCTTGATAGCCCGCTCCCCATCTCATGGATCTAGATATCTAGAGAGATAAACTACAAATTAGCCATAGAGATCAGACATTCTCCCATTTGGCATAGTATTCATGTCTATACTCTCGCTGGGTAACATTCTATTCCCAGGATTCCGACTGAGACGTCGAACCGATAACTGCTGCATGGTATCCCAATGACAGCATCCAGGAGATGGTAAGTATATGAGATAGACAAACACGGTCTGTCTACCTATACTTGACCCTCTGCGCACCGCCTCTCTTCTCCAGCTTCTTCTGCCTCTTGCTCTCTGCCTGTCCCGCGCCTTCATCCATGCCCATATCCATTCCACCTCCCATGCCAGGCAGACCCTTCTTCACGCCCATAAACGTCGTATAGGCCAGCCATATCGAATACAGCGGCACGATTGTCCACAGCCACCATCCGTAGTCTCCAAATATACAGGCAGCGCCCATACACCCCCACGTCCAGTAGAGCACATCCCAGCAGTACTCCGTCAATCCGGGCGCATCGAGGTCTTCTCCTGGCGACTTTAGGGAGCCGTTGACAGCATCGTAGCGTGGCCGACCCAGCCGTTCAAAGTAGAATTCTATCACAAGCGTTGGAGATGTTAAAAGGGCGTATTTCAGTAGAGACGCTGGCCGGTTGAAGATGAAGTGTAGCAGCAGGAGAATGGCATGCAGCGAGGCCGTGGTGATGTGTGTTCGTTTGAGAAGAGAGGTATTTCGAGCTGCGAGGGTTTTTGAAGCTTTCTACTGTGTATTAGCGATCTATATCAATTGTTTGCTCTTCGTGGAGTTTTACCTGTGCCATGGCGGTCAGCAAGGACGAGGTTTGATATATCTTCCCCTCCCGCTATACAGGTAAACCGACTTCTCAGTCTTGTTCGACAGTAGATGTAAATCGCAGTTCATGCAAGGACTCGAGATTCGTGAATGCAGTGTTGGTTTGTGTTTCTACAAGCCACTTTTTCATGCATCTTCAGCCACCCAGAAAACGCTTCTTCCCATCGCCTCCCCAACCCGCGTTTGTTATTGCAGGCAGCTCAAGCTAGCAACAACCGACGGACTGCAATACAACAGAGCGATACTTGCTGCTTGCTGCTCGCTCTTGTCGTGGCCATCTTCAGCGCTCGTTCAGCGAGGCATCAGCCGGCCTCCTTTCTTTTCTCGCCGTCTCTTTTACCATCTCCCAGGCAACAAGGGCGCATCTCGCGAGCAGTGAATGTCGAAGATACCATAACCCTTTACTCTCCAGCAAAACGCCGACGCTGCAGCTCTGCCTCATGTCAAGTACAACCTGCGGCTGCTATGAGACTTCTAGTGCAGGCGAATAGCTTTGGCAACAGCGCAGCTTCGGCTTAACTGACTGCGACCTTCCTACGATCATCGCGCGCGCGCCCGAGAGCCCTTGAACTCCTCGTCGAACCCTCAGTTTTCTTCTTCCTGAAACATCTTCGCCTCTAGAGCTTGCACGAATGCATTAATCCGACATATCTTATCCCTAATCTACATACCTACGATCTCCAGCCCGTTCCGAATTCACATACCTAGCGGAGTTGAGCTTGGAAAAACAGGCTCGAAGAGACTCCTCCCCACGTCCACTCTCACGAACACAATATGGCTCCTTCAGCGCCCCATATCTCCAGCCAGCTTCGGCAGCTCATATACTATCATCTCGATAACAATCTCCTTCGAAACGCCCTCTTCCTCGCCGAGCGCCTGCATGCGTTTGAACCCCGGTCCTCCGAAGCCGCATATCTACTCTCACAGTGTCTGCTCCAGTCCGGGCAGCCAAAATATGCTTGGGAGGTTTGTCGCAATGCAGGATCGCGAGGGACACATGTTGGATGCGCCTATATCTATGCTCAGACATGTCTAGACCTTGGACACTACATGGAGGGTATCACTGCGCTGGAGAGGAGTAAAACTCAGTGGGTGTCAAAGAATAACTGGAGTAAGCATCTGCACGCCTTTGAACTCTTGTTTATTGAGATATCTAACCGTTCGTTCAATAGATAAACACAGTGAAAACAGACGACATCATCTGCCTGATGCGGCTGCAGTTCTTTGTCTTCAGGGGAAGCTATGGCATGCGCACAAGGATATTCATAAAGCCGTCGACTATTACGTTGAAGCACTCAAGCTCAATCCCTTTCTCTGGGATGCTTTCCTTGGTCTTTGTGAGACAGGTATGTGATAGACTGTTGATACCCAAGTAGCAGATCTAATAATCATTGTCTAGGTGCAAATGTCCGCGTACCAAACATCTACAAGATGACACCAGAAATGATAGCCATGCTCACCCCGTCTCCCTCGGAGAATCCCATTGCTTCGGATAGAGGTACCACCAATGGCCAACCTTTGCAGACACAGCCAAATGTCAACCACAATGTCGACCCGTTTTCATCTCTCAACGGCACCAGCTACGGAAGCTCTGCTCTTTGGGAGAAACTTAACGGAAGCACTGTCAGCGTAGCGTCTGGATGCGTACCTGCACCCGAAGGAGTTGAAACTCCAATTACGCAGAGCGATTCGGATGATTTCCGTGTCCGTCCCGGTGCGAGCGCAGGAGAGTCTTATGGCGAACCGCCGTTTGCGCCTGCTCGAAGACCAAGATCTATGCAGGTATTAGGTGTCGAGAGCGGTGACCTACCGAGAATGAAGTCTACCAGCACACGATCCAAGTCAAAAGCAAAAGCAGTGCCCGCTGAGGAAGCAGCTTCTAGTAAGGAAGCCATGTCAACACAGCAACCTGTTTCAGCGATGGACCGCAAAAGGACTGTATCTGGGCATATTGCTCCAACAAACTCGACGCAGCAGCCAGTTGAACCCGGTGCCCCCCAACGACGAAGTGTTCGTCTATTCAATCAGATCCGACCCACGAGTAAATTCTCCACCTCAGCATCTAACCTTGGATCACGAGAAGGACGCGAGATCAAAAAGGCGAAGTCTACTAGCTCAAAGAGTCGCAGCACCACCATCACTGCTCCCACCGGACGAACAGCAGGTTCCTCCCGGAAACAAGGCGGCGAATCTACAGACATCGACAGCAAAGATAGCCGGTCAGCCGGCAATTCGTCAGAATCTCTCAATGGCGTGTCAAGGGCCCAAGTACCCGATAAATCAAAAGAAATTGACGCACTGAGTTGGACACTGGATCTATTTTCAAGGCTAGCAAGCGGATACTCGGCCCTCAGCAACTACAGGTGTCAAGACGCGCTGCAAATATTCAATTCTCTTCCACAGAACCAGCGAGAAACACCCTGGGTATTGTCTCAGATTGGACGAGCTTATTATGAACAAGCATTGTACAGCGATGCAGAAAAATATTTTATCAGGGTGAGAACTATAGCGCCATCTCGAATGGAAGGAATGGAGGTATACTCTACAGTACTCTGGCACCTCAAGAACGAAGTCGAACTTGCATACCTTGCCCATGAGCTGATGGAAACCGATCGCCTGGCACCTGAGTCATGGTGTGCGATTGGAAATTCCTTCTCTCTCCAGGGAGACCATGACCAAGCGTTAAAATGCTTCAAACGAGCAGCACAGCTAGATCCTAGATTTGCATATGGTTATACCCTGCAAGGACACGAGTACATGTCCAACGAAGAATACGACAAGGCCCTCGATGCATACCGACACGCCATCAATGCTGATCCCCGCCATTACAGCGCCTGGTACGGTCTCGGGAAGGTCTATGAACGAATGGGTAAACTCAAGTTCGCCGAACAGCACCTCCGCACCGCTTCTAATATCAACCCTGCCAACGTTGTGTTGATTTGCAGTATCGGCTTGGTACTAGAGCGCCAGAGTAACCTCAAAGCAGCATTGCTACAGTACAGCCGGGCTTCGTCACTGTCGCCACAATCAGTCCTAGCTCGACTCCGAAAAGCGCGCACATTACTAAAACTCAACGAAGTGAACCTGGCGCATGTTGAGTTAAAGGTTCTAAAGGATGTTGCTCCTGATGAGCCTAACGTGCATTACCTATTAGGCAAGCTCTATAAAATGATGCATGACAAGGGAAATGCGATAAAACATTTCACGACCGCCCTTAACTTGGATCCCAAGGTATGTTCTTTCCCCAGTCCACATGTCAACATGCGCTAACCAGAATACAGGCTGCGCAATTCATCAAAGAAGCCATGGAATCCCTCGAAAGCCCTGATGATGTTGATGATGATATGACATGATTAATGTTCCCATCATAGTCATCCCCAAAACCACTAACCACTAACCACCCCTCTTGTACTTCTTCCTACCCCATTTGTATTCCTTCCTTTCCATAAACACCTTCACGGCAGCATAATAATCCTCATCCGCTGCTCCTTTTTAACCAGCATTGCCTTGTGGGTTTTGGTTCGTTCTTTTGTCTTTTTCCTTTGGTGTTGGTGTTACGGCTGGCTTCTGGGGTAATGCATAACGAGCATAACGCAGTGGAGTAATAGCATTGGGAAGTAGAAAGAAAAAGATATTGACGGTGGACGCTTCTTGTTTCTTCCGCATGGCCCCCTCATGGATCCGGTCCGATGGGCATGGGAGAATGTACATTTGGCTAACTTACAAAAGGGATGGACGGATGGATTGATTGAATGTGCATATGCTTCTGTTTTCTCCCGTCGACTTTCTTTGATTCTGACAGCCCTAGGGAAACAGCCTTCTATCCTAATCGATTAATTATTCTTATCATGCATCATGAGCTTTGTGAATTATAGTGATCATAAGGCAACATGCTCGCCAGGTGGCCAGGTAGAGGCTCGCCAGGTACGGCTCCCGGT
>JANTQJ010000665.1:0-12085 GCA_032989685.1 Arthroderma sp. PD_2
GGAGTCAGAGCATCTATATGACTGCATACAAACCGGCCTTAATGGAAGTATGTTGATATCCCTATTCCACCCCTCTCCCTCTGCCTCCAGACTAACTTGAGAAGTAGCTCTCCATTTCAAGCTGGGCGTCAGCCACAACATGGATAATAGGTCGACTGCTAGCTTGGAGGCTGCAGAGTTTCACTACATTCCCTTGCTGGACGAAAGCAGGGACCGGGAGTTGCTGGAGATGCTGCCTGACTATCTATCTGTCGACATTACCTTCTCGCGACAACACGCTGCGATGTTCTATAGCCGGGTTGTAGATAGGCTGACGAAGAAGCAAGTGGAGTCATAGAGTACCCGAATTTATATATACTTATATATACCTATATTTTATATTCATCTAGTGCTCGCTTGTATACGTACACAATCTCTGGCGTGCTGAAGCTGACTGCGCGGTCGGGAAGCTCCCAAGGTGCGCCAATGAGAAAACGTAATTCGAACATTTTTTTAAGATCAACCAACTTGCTGTTTACCCCCTGAAGCTCTGCGCCCTCCCGCAAACCAAACCCTCCAGCGACCCTCCACGAATGCGCAGATGATGGACTCGAGTCTCCGTCCATCTTCATAGCCTGCTCGACCAGGCTTCACACTACGCTGCGCTCTCCGTTTCGCTAACTGTCTATCTAACGCCCGCCAACGATGTCTCGCACAGGGTTGTTCCTGGCCCTGGCGGTGCTCTTCCACCTCATATACACCTACTCGATCTTCGACATCTACTTCGTCAGTCCAATTGTTAGTGGCATGCGAGAGTATGGCGTCGAACGCGCCCCCGGATCCAAAGCACCAGCTAAACGACTCGTTCTGTTCGTCGGTGACGGCCTCCGTGCGGACAAGGCATTCCAGTACTTCCCGGACCCCTCGCCTCCAAAGACAGATTGCTCAACGGACGGGAAGGATGGCGCGGCTTGTCCAGAGCTGGATCTGACACCCAGACCGCTTGCACCGTTTCTTCGTTCACGCGTGCTCGAACATGGCACCTTTGGAGTATCGCATACTCGAGTGCCGACGGAATCGAGGCCGGGCCATGTTGCGTTAATTGCGGGCTTATATGAAGATGTATCGGCCGTTACAACGGGATGGAAGCTGAACCCGGTCAACTTCGACAGCGTGTTCAATCGAAGCAGGCATACTTGGAGCTGGGGAAGTCCAGATATCCTACCAATGTTCAAAGAAGGCGCGGTTCCTGGACGGATATCTGTAGATATGTATAGCGAGGAAGCAGAAGATTTTACTCAGGATGCTACCGTCTTGGACCTGTGGGTTTTCGACCACGTCAAGGAGATGTTTGCCGCTGCGAAAGAGGACAAGGAGCTGGATGTCCAGCTGAGAGACGACAAGGTCGTGTTTTTCTTACATTTACTTGGCCTGGACACAACTGGCCATTTTCACAGGCCATACTCGAAGGAATATCTGCATAATATCAAGATCGTTGATCAAGGTGTCCGCGAGATTACAGAGCTAGTAGAAGATTTCTACGGCGATGAGGAAACGGCATTCGTGTTCACCGCGGACCATGGCATGAGTGACTGGGGAAGCCATGGAGATGGACATCCAGATAACACCCGCACACCTCTTATTGCCTGGGGCTCCGGTGTGGCTGAACCGGTGAAAAGCAAGAAAGGCGTTGCCCCCGGACACGAGGACGGTTTTTCCTCAGACTGGCATCTGGATAATATCAAGAGACACGACGTTGCTCAGGCCGACGTGGCCGCTCTCATGGCCTATCTGATTGGGCTAGACTTCCCCGTTAACTCTGTCGGTGAAGTTCCTCTTTCCTACCTTGATGCAACTCCAAAGGAAAAGGCAAAGGCGGCCTTGGCCAATACCCAGGGCGTGCTAGAAATGTACCGTGTCAAAGAAGAGCAGAAGAGAGCGGTTTCTCTTCGATACCAAGGGTATACCCCTTTTACTCAACCTCAACGCTCACCAGAAGCTCAATTGGCTGCCATCCGCAAGCTGATTTCCGCTAGCAAATATGAGCAGTCAATCCTCCAATCGAGGAGTCTCTTCCAAGATGCACTCGAGGGGCTACGTTACCTGCAGACATATGACTGGCTCCTCCTTCGCACCATTGTCACGGCTGGATACCTAGGCTGGATCGCATATGCACTGGTCACGGCTATAGACCTGCATGTCCTGCCAATGTCTACGGAACCTGATAGGTCGATTCCTACTTTCATGTTCTTCTCATCTGTGCTTCTGGTACTCTACTCTGTTCTGTGGGTTCAACAGTCAACATGGCGATATTATGCCTATTCCTTTTTCCCAATCCTGTTCTGGGAAGAGGTCTTCGCTCGACGAGCAGCTCTCGGTGCTGGGCGAAGGATACTCCTGGGCCATATTAAATCGTTTACTGGATATATCATGTTTTTATTACAATCTTTAATCTATATAGGAGTGTTATTAGGACTTGTTAGTATAGCCCTTCCCCTGTTGACCTCCTTTTCCTTTTTCTTTGCTCACACTGGAGATACTAGGTGCAATCATATTTCCACAGAGAAATATACACCGTTTGCTACCTGCTAGCTGCGCTGTGGCCAATGCTCTATGGGCTTGACTTCCTAAGCAAGAATAAACTTCTTTCTGCGGGATGGACCGTTAGCTGTGGTTTGATGAGTACATTTACACTTCTACCCGTTGGAAAGACGGACAACGCAGATACTGTGTAAGTTATCTCCAGCCCAACAAGCTCATTTTTGTTACTTACCCCTTGACTTAGTACTTATGGTGGTATCCTCATGTTCGCGACCGGTATGCTCTACTTGATATTTGAAGAGTCTATCTTGTCCAGCTCCAAGGTGAAAACGTCGACTGGAAGCACTTTCAACATTGGATCCAGGATCGTCATGGGTGCTCAGGTATGACTTCCACTTGCGATGCGATATTCACGATATCCCTTGGGCGTATACTAACTAGCTACCAGATTGGGATCATAATCCTCTCGATCATAGTCACCCGTTCAAGCATCGCGTCGCTGCAAGCAAGGACAGGATTGCCTCTTGGTAACCAAGTCACCGGCTGGATTGTATTGGGTAAGCTTCGTTCCGTTGCAATATCAACCCAGCCTTACCCTTTCTAACCCTCCGTAGTATCCTCCTTCATATTGCCAGTACTGCACAAACTCTTCCCAACCGGCCACTACCTCCATCGCCTGGTCCTCCTCTTCCTCGCATTCTCACCGACCTTCATCATCCTCACCATTTCCTATGAAGGCCTTTTCTACATCGTCTACTTCGCCACTCTCGTCAGCTGGGTAAGACTGGAGCATAGCATCTATAAATACACTTCACCACGAAAATCCAAACCTACAATCTCTCGAGAAGACACTCCTAGAGCAATAACTACCGAACCAAGGTCCCCCGTGACAGCAGCCACTACCCACCGCGCTCTCAACCTCTCTGACGCGCGCATCGCGCTCTTCTTCCTCTTCCTCCTCCAATCCGGCTTCTTCAGCACCGGTAACATCGCCAGCGTTTCCTCCTTCTCCCTTGATAGTGTCTCCCGCCTGATCCCTGTCTTCAATCCGTTCGCACAAGGCGCACTCCTAATCCTAAAAATCCTCGTTCCCTTTGCTCTTCTGAGTGCGACGTTTGGTATCCTCAACCACAGACTGCGCGTGGCCCCATCTGCACTATTCATGATCGTTATGTGCATCAGTGACGTGATGACGTTGAATTTCTTCTACATGGTACGCGACGAGGGGAGTTGGCTGGATATTGGCACGACGATTAGCCACTTCTGTATATCCAGTGGGCTGTGCGTGTTTGTGGCCATCATTGAATCCTTGAGCGCCGCATTTATATCTGGCGTCGACTTTGAAGATTATAGTAGCGAGGCAGAGCAGCTTGGCTTAGGTAAAGAAAAGCGCGTTGTTTCCGATTAGACGGCGGATGGCTTGGATTATTATTTTTAGATCGGACTTACCCTGAGGTTCTTTTCGTTTGCTTCTTTTCTCTCGCCTTTTAGAGGCTTCGTGGGATATACCCAGATCTTTCCCCTATATTTATCAGAAGAGAGGTGTGGTTCACAAGTTATACCTGCATATTCTTTCTCAATCTTTTGCCCACGAGGTTATTACCCTTGCTTGCCTCCACTTCTTCAACTAGATCGACTTTCTATATTTATTACTAATATCATGAACTGAAGTTTTGACGTGAATACCGCTGTATCATCTCTCCATCTCCTCAAACAATACAAGTAAGAAACTGTAGATAATAGCCGAGGCATCTTCTAGCCGCGAGACGCCAGCCGCGCTTAAGTGTCCAGATTGGGTAAATAGCCAGCCGCGGCTATACACTACCTATATCACCAGAGAACTCAGGGACAGAGCCAGTGAATGCAACTGTTGCCCATAGTGATCTTGCAAAGGGCAACACCATGACCAACCTGGAGACCCCGCAGGTGGAATCGATTATCAACTGAGAGCGCTCTGTCTATTATGTGTGACGACGAACAATGTGCTCTAACTAGTTTACTAGCCTCTTCCTAGCATTATCAGGGTGCTATGACAACGATAGGATGTTTCGGCTGGCTAACCGTAAGCAAATCAAAGCAGGACTGGGCTCCATGTGTATTTATTTAGCGCATTACCTGACCGCAAATCCAAGAGGGAACGATGGTGATCAGGGCGAGAACCTCGGGACCTGAATAAGGCTGAACACGGAGGTATAAGAATATACTTACTCAACGGTCAGGAGAAGCGAGGACCACGCCAGCCTGCTCCCTGGCAAGCAAGCAATATATCATATGTGGCTATCCGCATATTGGGCCAGGATGATCTGAGCCTGTTCCATGCATTATAATAATGGAATGTATATCTCAAGCCACGAGTGTGCTATGGCCATGCTGAACGGGAAGGAAATTCGCCCCCCCTCGTATTTTCCGGGAGCCTGGGAGTCTGGGGAACCTAAACTGAACTAGACGAGACTAAACAAAACTAACGAAGTCGAGCTCTTTCGTTCTCGTCGCTGCGTCCATCGTGGCTCTCTGCCTGTGATAGGGGGGAATCAGGGTCGCGTGTGTGCTGAGCAAGGGTTATGCCAGCCAAGATGGGGTCAGGCCACGAAAAGGGCAACTGGTGCTACCAAAGCGCATCCGTATGCCATCGTGAGAGAGGATGAAGCTTTCGAGATGGACGTTCTCCGTGTTTCGCAGTGGGAAAAGTGACTCTAGGTATAAAGAAGTAACTGGTACTTTCGTAAGTGAGAAGAAAAAGGTTCTTGTTTACGCAGCTCGAAGTTGCCGAGGATAAGTTGAGAGTCAGGTGATAGGGTTAAAGTGATGCTGACAAAGACGGTCTCACCACCAAAGGCCTCGAAGTTTGACAAAAGCCAACCAATGGGAATGCATGGAAAGTCACTTACCTAAGCTGATTCTCACAGTATAGACGATCATGCTTACCTAATCACCGTGTGATGCTACTTTTGTGTTTCTCCTTCTGCTTTGTCACTTTGACGAAGAGAGCCCGCGAGAAAGAAAAGAGGGAGACGAAAAGGCATCGGGAACGAGAGGGACGAACACTCTGGGGTAGAAAAGGGCCATGCAAGGACATGCAGGACCCCGGGATAATATATAAGCACCGCCAGTCCACCGGGGAGACCAGCATCTAGAGTTGGGACGAGACAGAGAGAGAGAGACTCCCCAGTAGAAAACAGGCCCGTAGTCAGCGTCCACTGGTCGCCACGAAAACCCCGACCCAGTCACCTTCCTCTACCATCTACAAACTACTACCATCTTACCCAATCTTGCTCTCTCTTTTAACTGCTTACTCCTTGTTCCCTTATCATCTCCTCTAGATGGTTAAATCCTCCTCGTAATCGCAGAGTCCCGGCCGACTAAATTGCTCCCAAGACGCCTTTCCGATACCGCCCCCCAAGGCAATCCCGGCGCAAGATCTCCAGTCGTCTCCCCCCCCCGATCTCTTATCCTACCTAATCCTCCAGCCAGAGAAGACAGACCGGACGAGCGCGAGAACCGAACGCATCCCAGATTATCGCCTTAGCCCAGATCCCTATAACCTCTCCCTCGTCTCCGTTTTCCCTTAGCTTGCTGCATCCTTGCGGGTTCCTTTAAGGCCTGTCCCACCGGCTGGCGTCCACACCTTTCCGCCTGTCCATGGAACGTTCGTCTTCCCGCTCGAATTGCCCTTGTCCACGATGAGCAGCGCAACCCCAGATCCAGAGACGAGCAAGATAATGGCCGATACAGACGAGCAGCAGCAGCAGCAACAACAACAGCAGCAGCATCTCCCCGAAGCTACGCCTTCGCTCGCTGGTAATGCGAGGAGCGTCACTTCAGGCACCAGTCCGCAGGGGGAGGCAGGAGATGACAGTGGCTCGGTTGGAGGCAGACAGACGGGCCAGTCCGTGAATTCCGCCAGCCAGATCAGTTTTAGAAGGTGTGTATATACAGCCATCTTTTTTCATCCAGCAACAGGTCAAGAGAAGAGAGGTAACGGCGGGTGGCGTGAGCTCGATATTTGAAGCACAGAGGAAGTCCAGGGCCGGAACTTGCCTGCTAGCATTGACAAAGGTCGCTATTTAGGTTCTACGGACGTTTTGCTAACAGCTTCGGTATTCTAGACAACGCGCATCGCGAGCTTGTGAGGTATGTCGGCTCATTCTTCACTTTTGTTTGGTGGATAGTTCGCGTTTCCCCCTGAGCCGAGGCATCTTGGGCAGACCTGCTATCTTATCACCAATATACAACAACCACCATCTATGCAATGACATATATACATGAACAAGTTTTAGCTAACAAAGGGGTTGTTTCGTCGTGGGAATTAGACCTGTCATGCTCGAAAGGTTAGTCTTGAAATCGCTATCGCCTGGATACCCTCACCACATCGCTTCGCGCAGTATACGTATCCATTCGTACATACAGGCGCTGATACTTGATAAATAGGTTCGTTGCGATGCAGCTAGCCTCGGTGTGCCATGCACCAACTGCGTTGCCTTCTCTATCGAATGCAAGATCCCATCACCAAGACGGAAGAAGAATCAGACCAAGTCCAAAGATGGAAGCGAGTAAGTAGTAGTAGCACCTCGGTCTTCGATTATCCCGCTTACTAACAGTAGCCGTAGGGAAGGACGTGACACTCAGGGGAACGATGACGACGAACGAGATGAAAAGAGCGATGTAAAATCAAAACCTACCGATGGGATGCCGGCTACCTCATTAACGGATGCCCAACAAGCCCAGCAAGCCTCACAACATACCTCCTACGCCCAATTCATGAAACCCAAATTCGCCCGAGCCCCCATCACAGAGGCAGGCCGCGTTGCATACCTAGGCGAATCCTCAAATCTCACCCTCCTTGTCCAGGACCGTCACGGCACCACCGACGTTGTCCATTATCCCCTCCCAGAAGGCATCCGTGGCTCACGCGCCCGCCTCACAGAACTGGATAACCTGGAGATAGACATCCTCAATCAGCGAGGTGCCTTCTTACTCCCTCCCCGCGCCCTGTGCGACGAATTGGTAGACGCATACTTCAAATGGGTTGCGCCAGTCGTACCCCTTATCAATAGAAGTCGCTTCATGCGACAGTACCGAGACCCGAAGAACCCGCCGTCTCTCCTCCTGCTTCAAGCTATTTTGCTGGCTGGATCGAGGGTGTGCACTAATCCACAGTTGATGGATGCAAATGGGTCAACGACACCGGCAGCTATGACGTTTTATAAGCGTGCAAAAGCGCTGTATGATGCTAATTACGAGGATGATCGGGTTACGATTGTCCAGGCGTTGTTGCTGATGGGGTGGTATTGGGAGGGCCCAGAGGGTATGTGTGGATTACTGTATCCGGTGTTATCTCATATGTCCATAGAGCGGGTTGCTGACTTGTATTAGATGTTACGAAAAATGTCTTCTTTTGGACGAGAGTTGCGATTATCATTGCTCAGGGATCAGGAATGCATCGAAGGTACGTCTACACTGTGTCATGACGAATTGGCCGCAGAATTAAGGGAACTGACATTTTGTGCAGTGTTGAAACGTCACAGCTAAGCAGACCAGACAAACGGCTGTGGAAGCGTGTATGGTGGACTTTATTTACCCGTGATCGATCCGTTGCCGTCGCCTTAGGCCGTCCCGTAAACATCAACACAGATGACTCGGACGTTGAAATGCTCACGGAAGACGACTTCATTGAAGACGACGCCGATGGACCAGCAGACTACCCGCCTGATCCCATCCATGTCCAGTTCTTTCTCCAATACGTCAAGCTATGCGAGATCATGGGTTTGGTCCTTTCGCAGCAATATTCTGTTGCATCCAAGTCACGACGCACCAATGCAATCGATCTGACCCATAGCGATATGGCGTTAGCGGACTGGCTGCAGAACTGTCCCAAGGAAGTGTATTGGGAACGGTCACGGCATCACTTTTGGTCCGCTTTGCTGCATTCAAACTACTAGTAAGTTCTTGCTCGATATGGCATGATTGAGTATGAGGATGGTTAACTGATATATTTTCGCCTAGTACTACTCTATGCTTACTGCATCGAGCCCATATGCCTCCTGCAACTGCTGGTCAGCACGCGGGGAGTGATGGAATATCGTATCCCTCCCGTACAATCGCCTTCCAGGCCGCAGCTATGATAACATCGATCACCGAAAGTCTACAGAAACACCAACAGATCCGATTCGCCCCTGCTTTCATGTTAGTATATCCTGAACACGCTCCGCATCTTAGACAGCTCGAACTAACATCCCTTTTTTCCCGCTATGATAGTGTATATAGTTTATTCTCTGCACTAATCATGCACGTATATCAAATGCGATCGTCGGTTCCAAGTATAGTCGCTACCAGCCAGGAGAGGATCAATGTATGCATGCTGGCGTTGAAGGATGTCTCCAAAGTATGGCTTGTTGCCAGGATGGTGCATACCTTGTTTGAATCGATTCTGGGCAACAAGGCACTTGAAGAACGCCTCCAGAAAGCGGCTGGGAAACGTCATCAGAAAACTAGGCGCCAGCAGCAGCAGCAGCAACAGCAACAACCTGAGGCGCAGAAACGACCTGAACCACCCAAGAGGAAGTACGATGATATGGATATTAGCATGCCCAACGGTCCTCCGACAGCCCAGGTGTCCTACGAGCGTTCTAGGCCACAAACTCCAGCTGCAACTCCATCATTGACTCCGAGCCAGCTACCAGCCAGCCTTGGAGGTCCGCAAACGGGAAACCCACAACAACAACACCAACAACAACAACAACAACGCATGCCAACAGACACATTCCTAGGCGCGGGCAACGGCGCGGCCACAGGGACAGGCAACACCCGCCCAACATCCCCATTCAACCCAGCTTTCTCCATCCCCCAATCCCCGCCCGATCTCTTCCTCGTTACTCGCAACTCCCCCAGCATCTCACAATCACTCTGGGAAAACTTCCAGCCCGACCAGCTCTTCCCAGACGGCACCAACATGTCCTTCTCGGGTTTCTCGCCATCCTCCACAAACGTCGACCCGCAACTGCAAATGCCTAGCCTTAACAATACAGGGATGCCAATGGGGATGCCAGGCCAGGGTCATCCGCAGCAACAACACCTTTCTCCACAGACAGCACGCGGACCCCACGATAGCCCAACACTCATGGCGGGATTAGGACGTATGTCGCCGCAACACCAGATGGGCCAGGGGGTACCGATGCAAGGACAGTGGCCGATGCAGACATTCGACCCCAATGTGCCGATGGATGCATCTAGTCAGGATGATAACTGGAGTAATAGTTCCCGCCAGGGACCAATTCCGCCAACGTTGAACGTGGAAGATTGGTACGTTGTCTATCTCACACTACCGCTGATAGTATCATTTTTCAAAATGTTCCCATTCATTTACTAACGCCTTTCTTCTACAGGTTCCAATTCTTCGGCATCAACGGACTACCCGACATGTCCGTCGAGAATCTGTAGATCTATCGCCAGGAACAGCGCCGTATTACTACTTCCTATACTTTCCTTCGCCTACATTTCCTGGTTATGTGACGCAAAAGGTAAAAAGCACGGAAAAACGAACGACAAAAAAAAAGCTCTCTCTGGTGGATATACCTTTTCTTTCGTTCTGTCTATGGCTTGTCTTATACCGTGGGTTTTCATTCCTCTCTGGAGCATGTACCGGGGGCGCGATTGTGCAGGGTTTCAACCCCATCCTTATCTTTTATCTATAGGCGCTTGACTTTTTGGGCGGGAGAGTCAAACTCCGGGGGCTGCTGTATTGTTCGTGTTAATTAGCAGTCTACTTTCTGTCTTCCCTTTCTTACTAGAACATCGTCCGCCGTAACCCTTGAACATCTCTTTCTCTATCTCTTCTTTTATTGTATAGAATATAAGTTAGGTAGTCCTTGTTTACCCAGTATTTTAGACGCCAAAAGTTGCGTCACGGCGTAAAATGCAGGTCATGTGATGATTAGCTACGCCGAGCGTGGCCAATACAAGAAAGCTGCTTTAGATGAAGTCAGCGTCAAGAAGAACCAACCGAGGACAGCATCACATCTCTAGCGGACGTCCGGCCTGTGAAGATAGAACCTCCCAGCTTCTATCCGTCTGCCAATCTCCCGCTCATCGCTATCCGCAGCTGCAGCAGCTCTTACCCGACCACATTCCAACCTCGGGTGCCATAGGTGTCCCCCAACGCCTTGTCCAAACAATGAGTAGCCTGCCACCGTCAACCAACTAAATGACGAACTCGGCGTTAGGAACGAACCTATATCACACTTTATACGGTGCGAGAGGGTCGTAATCGATTTACACACTTGCCATATTCAAGGAAATCGACCGCAACATCCCGGAAACGATTGCATATCATCCGCATCGGAGCGGCTTCATGCCACAATCCCCTGCCGCAAGCCTTACCATATTCCACACCCAAAGGGACTTTTCGCTGTATTAGCTCGCCCAGGCAGCTTTTCCCTACATGACCATCCTGTATATCTGAGGGTTTTCGAGAAAACAGGAATGAGCAACGACGCCAGCTTCCTCGATGCATCTAACTCCTGGACCTCATATTCGGCGCGTGGAACTAGCTCCAACTCTGCCACCTCCACTGTCCGGTCTCGCAACCGACGGGTGATCCAGTCCTACGACGGCAGTGACGACGATGGGCAGGGTGCCGGTAATTCAGGCGTTGGATCACAGCGCTCAACCCGCTCATCGCCTAGAAATGGCGGAGTGTCCACGCCTTCTCCTTATCACTCGAGAGGAGCATCCCCGATTCCGAGTAAACGTCTTCCACGTACGGCGGGCGGACCGATGAATCAAGAGAGTCCTTTGAGAGGGTTTGGTTTTGGGGACACGCGAGAGGATACTAGAGGTGGCAAGGCATCAGGATTCGCTACGGACTTTCTAGAGTCTCCCTGGTCGTCATTGCAGGGTTTTGCGTCGAACGTTATTGGAACTGGTAGTGCCTTGATGAATGGGGGAGTGTCAGCCAATGGACAAGGGCGGAGCAAGCTGTCGGGTTCAAAGTCACCCGGTCGAGCCCTAGGTGGTGGTGCGTTAAAGGGTCGACCACCAATTCCTACTTCATGGGGCCCGCCAAGTTCGATAATCGGGGACCCTAATCCGAGTGCACAGAAGGAGAGGCAAGCACTCGTCCAGGCTAAGAAACGGGAGGCCCTATTACAGGCTGATGGTGACAGTTTTCCAGATAGTCGGGGGAATTACAAACGAAAGGATTCTGGAGATGGATTCGAAAGATCGACTACAATATCAACCCCAGGACAGGAAGATGGAAATGCCTTGGTATACATACATATCGTCCAGTCAAATGATTCTCTCACCGGAGTTTCAATTCGCTATGGCTGCCAGCTTGCGGTGCTGAGAAAATCCAATGGCTTCTGGCCTAGCGATAGTATTCAATCCAGGAAGACAATTGTGTTGCCCGTAGAGTCATGTACGCTAAAGGGTCTCCCAATACCCAAGGAGGAGGCTCAAAAGCACCAGGGCGATGTGAGCACAGATGACCTGGATCATGATACCAGCTCTCTCATACCTACTTCAAATGATACCAGGACGTGCAATTTTGGGTATGGAGGCACAAACC